>WNWU01000058.1:1838098-1878102 GCA_012654045.1 Ptyas mucosa | reverse complement strand
ATCTATCTATCTATCTATCTATCTATCTATCTATCTATCTATCTATCTATCTATCATCTACCTATCCATCCATTCATTTATCCATTCTTAATGCAATGTATGCAAAAAGTATATCTTAATGCTATGTATGAAGCCAATCTTTGAGTTTGTGTGCACAGATACGTAAGCCACAGAATTGCCCACATGTAAGCAATTAATGAAAATAAATTAAAATCCAGGTTATTGTTAACTATATCGCCTTGTATTTTTCTCTTTTGCAATCATTACTACACAATAGTGGAGAAGGCCTCCCTTGCCCATTGAAGTCAGCAGCATTTATACCTCTTGAGCATCTGGCTGGACCCATTAAAACAACGCTAAGATGCTTCCAATCATTATTACTCACTTTTATGGCCACATTGTTCACAAATGATTGGATTTGGCTATGAAATATATACAGGGGGAAAAATGTCGAACAAATGTGGTGGCCATCTGTGCTTGAGGGAAAAAAAGTTGATATTTTGATGTATTGTTTGAGCCCCCAATCTTTCATTTGCTATTACATTTGCTGAAAAGAAAGGACTATCATCTTGCTTTGTTTTTGTTCCTCTTTTGTTCTTCCAGCTCTCTCCCCCATAATCTAAATTCCAAATCTTCTTTAAAGTTAAAGACTCCCTTGAGTCAAACTTAGTTCCTGGTGACTATATGGAAGAAGGATAGAAGATCTCTGCCACTCTTTGAGATTTTTCAACTTCCCAGGTTACCTATAAATTTAGGATTTCTCAGTTGGCCCCCATCCTAACTGCAACCCAATCTAAAGTTCTTAGCTTTTTTTTCAAAAACAACCAAGGTTGCAAGGTGCTGGCCATCTGCAGCAGGCAAATTCATTTTACCAGGTTCTGTCCATTTATTCACCACTCATTTGACAGGAGTTATACTTAGAGGAGCCAACCTGACCATTAGTCAAAGTGCTGCCTTGGTCAGCAGATCTGGCACATGATATAAAGCCTAGAACATTTTTTAACTTTCTTATTACTGTGAGCATGCAGTTGGAGAAAGTTTGGATGGGATGGTTGGATTTCTCTATGGTGCTAAAATAATGTGACTGGTCTTGAGTACTCTCTTCCCTAACTTGGAATGATGGAGAAAAAATGCTGGTCTTTCATAGGCTGATAGCACTTATGAACAAAGTCCTGTTTTTCTAGCAAGCAATAGATCTACATGTGGCCAGAAATCATCGTGTCCATGAGTGGAACACTGGAAATGGAAAATTGATTGGTTCTTCAGTTATCCACCCTCCCAAGCAATCTGGTCTACAAGGATTGGAAAAGCTATTGATCTACAGTACTTCTCTAAGATTTCAGTCAGAGATCTTTCTGCTTACTGATTCTTTTAGTTGCAGGTACCAGGGAGAAAATCAGAAAAAGAAAATCCTGAATGCTATCACTGAATTCTGACTAATCACCCATGATTAAATTGTGTACCTCTTTTACAGATCACCTCACCATGGTTTATCCCAGTCTCCTCCAGGGTTCCTGTCTCCACATGGGTAGACTTTAATAGCAATAGCATTTAGACTTATATACCGCTTCACAGTGCTTTTACAGCCCTCTCTAAATGGTTTACAGAGTCAGCATATTGCCCCCAGCAAACTGGGTCTTCATTTTGCCCACCTCGGAAGTCAACAGAAGTAGCCTGAAGTACTGCATTCTAACCACTGTGCCACCGCTGTTCGTAACCATGGGTATGTCTTAATTCTCAGACTTTTCAAGAATGGATGTATTGCCTGAGAATTCTGGCAGGTGAAGCCCTGAATTTGAAGAATGTGAATATGAAGAACAGTTACAGGAATTGGGTATGTCTAGTCTAGTGAAAAGAAGGACTGAGGAGGTGTGATAGCAGTGTCCCAATATTTAAAGGGTTGCCACAAAGAAGAGGTAAACTTATTTTCCAAAGCACCTGAAAGCACGACAAGAAACAATCAATGAAAACTAATCAAGGAGAGAAGCAACTTAGAACTAAGGAGAATTTTCCTAACAGTGAGAGCAATCAACCAGTGGAATGGCTTGCCTTCAGAAGTTGTAGGTTCCCCAACACTGGAAGCTTTCAAGAAAAGACTGGACAGTTACTTGTCTGGAATAGTATAGGGTCTCCTGCTTGAGCAGGGGGTTAGACTAGATGACTTCCAAGGTCACTTTCAACTCTGTTATTCTATGTTCTATATTCTATGAATGGTTTCCAAGCTGATACACCTAGTTTATTTTTTGCTGGTTTAAATGAAATGCTATGTTGGTCTTATTTTGGTGCAGCTGTGATTTGATTTTTATTTGTCCTGTTCTAAGTATTTATATAAATTGTCACTTATTCAGTTTATTAGTTACTCTACAGCATTTTTTACCAATAAATTGAATAAGTGAGCATCTGATATTACTTTCAGTTAAAAAAATTAAGTTTTAAATGTCTACCTGTACAACACTGGGCTCAAAGTTCCATGTCCCATTTTGTTCTGCTTAAATAATACTATCTCGTTTCTTTCTTTTTCAGGAACAGAAGAACGTTATGTTTCAAAGAGTCAAAGAAAAGTACAGAGGGAACTTGAAAATCCTGATGACTTTCCTTTCACTTTCTTCTTACCTTATATTTTCTAACCTTCCTTGGGGGCAAAAATGTGCAGTAAACATAAGGAGTGTAAATCTGCAGAGGTTATTCTGGCACAATGATATATAAAACACTAGGAAGGCCCGCTTTGATATGTGGCATGCCATCATGCACTCTCTATTATAGGATGGACACTGCAGTGAGGAAGAAAGGGCAGCCAGGAACTAAATAAATTGAATTATGAGGCCAAGCTCTCTCTTTGTGTGAGAACAAAATCTCATTTGAAGGTCTATAGATAAGTTTTGGAAGGACACATTTATTGCACCTTGTTATCTAAGCACAGAGGAGCTGCGTTCTAAATCTCCCAAGTTCTCAACAAATCACTTGTACTGCTAGCTACCACTAGTGCAAGATGGGATATTCTGAATCAACATTCAGAACCCTATTTTTTGTGTAATTCTTACATTAAGCATCATGTTTCATATATGCTGTATAAAAACTTCAGCATCCAATCTGGGTCAGTCATCAGGACCAGAGGTTTAGTTTTCCAAATCCTGTTTCCATTTTTTCCTCCTATTCTGAACTTCACAACTGTATTCTTCAATAATCATAACCATTTTAAATACTGGATTAACCATGGTGCAATTCATCTTCATCAAGTACCAGAAGTATAGGCAGGATTTCGAAGAGGTAGAGGAACTAGAGATCAAATTGCCAACATATGCTGGATCATGGAGAAAGCCAGAAAAACATCTACTTCTGCTTCATTGACTATGCTGGAGGCTTTGATTGTGTGGATCACAACAAATTATGGCAAGTTCTTACAGAGATGGGAGTACCAGACCATCTTATTTGTCTCTTGAGAAACCTATATGCGGGTCAAGAAGCAACAGTGAGAACTGGACATGGAACCACTGATTGGTTCAAAATTGGGAAAGGAGTCTGGCAAGGGTGTATACTGTCGCTCTGCATATTTAACTTATATGCAGAGCACATCATGAGAAAGGCGGGGCTAGATGAATCAAAAGTTGGAATTAAGATTGCTGGGATAGGCAATCAGAATAGGGGATGTCAGAATAGGGGGAAAATAGGGGAACAGGATTTGGAAAACTAAACCTCTGGTCCTGATGACTGACCCAGATTGAATGCTGAAGTTTTTATACAGCATAAATGAAACATGATGCTTAATGTATCAACAACCTTAGATATGCAGATGATACCACTTTAATGGCAGAAAGTGAAAGGGAATTAAAGAGCCTCTTGATGCAGGTGAAGAAGGAGAGTGCAAAAGTTGGCTTGAAACTCAATATTAAGAAAACTGAGATCATGGCATCTGGCCCTCTCAATTCCTGGCAAATAGATGGGGAAGAAATGGAGATAGTGACAGATTTTATTTTCCTGGGCTCTAAGATAACCGCAGATGGGGACTGCAGCCAAGAAAATAAAAGACGCTTGCTCCTGGGGAGGAAAGCTATGGCAAATCTAGACAGCATACTAAAAAGCAGAGACATCACCCTGCCAACAAAAGTGCATATAGTCAAGGCTATGGTTTTCCCAGTTGCAATGTATGGCTGTGAAAGTTAGACCATAAGAAAGGCTGAGTGCCAAAGAATTGAGGCCTTTGAACAATGGCGCTGGAGAAAATTCCTGCGAGTCCCTTGGACTGCAAGACGATCAAACCGGTCAGTCCTAGAGGAGATCAACCCTGACTGCTCTTTAGAAGGCCAGGTCCTGAAGATGAAACTCAAATACTTTGGCCACCTAATGAGAAGGAAGGACCGACTGGAGAAGTGCCTAATGTTGGGAAAGATTGAAGGCAAAGAAGAAGTGGACAACAGAGAATGAGGTGGCTGGATGGAGTCACTGAAGCAGTAGGCATGAGCTTAAATGGACTCCAGAGGATGGTAGAGGACAGGAAAGCCTGGAGGAACGTTGTTCATGGGGTTGCGATGGGTCAGACACGACTTCACAACTGGGCAAGCAGTGGGAGAAACAAAAGCTATAAAAACTAGATGATCAAAAATAACTCATCTCTAGATCTGGCTTAGAATATGAAGCAAATATAGGCACAATGGCCCATTTCCACACTAAATCCAGGACTATGAAAGTGCAGAATAGCTAAGATAGCAACACAGTTGATTATGGAGGGAGACAGGTGATTCTACCACCACCAATGATAGAAAACCCCAATTGTAAGATACTGCAAGAGACTATCTCCTCTCCCACTCAAAAATTTCCCTTTGTCCTGCTTTTTTTCCCTTGAAAAATGGTGAAAAAAATTCAAGAGGTATTTTTCAGATTGGAATGTACTGATTTACAGTTAAAAGACTTACTGGTTGATGACCTGGTAAGAAGCTCATTTTCCTAGGAACTTCCTTTGGCATAATCTCCTTTATTATAACCAACTAGCAATTACTGGTCAATACAGGTATGGCCATATAGAGAAGTTGTAGCTTTCTAGCTGAAGCTCATAGTTTTTACATATGAGGTCCAGGCTTCAATGTCCAGCATCTTCTCATAGGACTAGAAAAAAATCCTGATGCCTTATGTCTATTCTGTAAGACAATTCTGCTTAAACAATATTGAGTTAGATAGACATAAAGTAGTATCCCTCATTCTGTGTTTTCAAGTAACTCATACAATTGTCAGCCAGTTTTAACCAGGTTTCAAGCATCTTATCTAGGCAGTGAAATTTTCTGAGGCTATGACTGGTTTTGCATATCCAGTCTTTTTGTCCTCTTAACAAAAAGGTACTATGAATGACTGCCTGAAAAACTATTGCTTTCTTGGTTCTGGTACTTTCCAGTGTTTTCTTTGGCTCAAATTCCTTTCCTAGCTTTGAATCTTGCTCTGACTTCCTTTGACAATCTTTAGTATCAGGTTCAAAGCAATCTTCTGAGAGTTGACTTCAGCTAAGGTAACATGGGGGAAAAAAAGATCCAACAGCTATTGAGGAAGGAATAGAAGTGGGTAGCCTTCTTTCCCATTCTTCCCATCTAATGATGGTGACTGTGACTAAGATTTTGTCCAGTTATTGACACCGAGATGTTTAGAGAATCTGGGATTGTATTTGCATTCAGGAAACAAACAAGCATACATGGATTGCTCAGAAGCCATTCTTCTCAAGAACATTGCACAGCATTGCACAGCACTCTCATATTTATATATTGGTATTTTTGATCAATTGATGACTTTCCAGATACTGCTGAGCTTGAATTCATAGCAACCCTAAGAACCAGAATAGTTAATAGCAAAGGATGCTAGGATTCAGTGACAACTGGAGGAGCTAAGTTCTTTCCCCCACCATTTAAAGCATTACTATCCACATGGAAGCCATTAGGGTTCCCAGTATGTCTACAGATCAATAAAAATTGTCAGTTTCTGCCCTCAACCTTACAGTGTAAATAAGCACCACACAGAAAAATGGGCAAAGTAGAAAATAAAAAATAGGAATGTTCAGATATTGATTCTTAATGCTCTGAATTTTGTAACAACAATTTATAATGCACATATAATGTTGCTATGATTGCAATGTATCCAGAAAACCCTTCCCTTCCCTTCCCTTCCCTTCCCTTCCCTTCCCTTCCCTTCCCAATCCATTCCCCTTCCTTCCTTCCTTCCTTCCTTCCTTCCTTCCTTCCTTCCTTCCTTCCTTCCTTCCTTCCTTCTTTCCTTCTTTCCTTCTTTCCTTCTCTCCCCCAGTCTTTATTTATTTCTCCTTTCTTTCCTCCACATTCCCCTTTCCATTTCTCCATCAAAATATAAATAACTCTTTGGGAAGAAGGCTGAGCCTGGTGCAGATGGCTTTTTAGGAAGGATGACAATGAACCTGGTACCTGTTATTCTCTCACACATAACCTTCTGGAATGACTGCTTTTGGGAGAGAAGATTGTTGGCTGAACTTTCATCAGCCACCAAGCTAAAATGTTATGCCATTGGAAAGGGGAACTCAGCAAATTCCTTGAGGCAGGAGCCCAGAGCCAGCAATTGAAAAAGGGACTAGAAGTGTAGCTCCTAGCTACTCAATCATAACATTTCATTCCCCTGCTTTGCTGAACTTATCCATCTTTTGCTGGCAATAATTTTGAATGAAAAATTCCAGAGAGAGAAATATGTGAAAATGAATTCCTGGCAAGGAAGGTCAAGAGGGACGAGGGGTTACAAATAAAGTTCCCTTTTTCCAAGGCATCTGGGTTTATTTTAATGGGCAAGGTCAGCAATGAAATGGCCAGAAAGAGAAATGGCTGCCATTATGAATCAGTTGTGATCTTGTATCAATTATTCCCTGCCTTGCCTTGGGCTGAAGCAAACATGGCCTAATCAGTTTTACATCTACGTTTAATTTTATTGGAAAGAGGAGCAGGCAATGCATCATGGGAAGCTGGGGTGACATGCAAGGTGACCCCTGCCAAGTTAATGACACAATACATAACCCTTAATGAAGTCACTATCTTGTCTTTTCCTCCCCCTCCCCCCCTTTGTGCTGTCTGGAGACTGTGATTTATGGTGGCAACATTCTACTTTTGCCCTCTTTTCATTTCAGCTTGACAAAGTGGATGAAACAATTATCTTCGTTATCGGCTGGAGCAGCAGAAATGTGATAGTTGAAGATTTCTGCAGGTGGAAGACCTTGGCCATGGATCAAAAGCAATGTTGAAATGTGGGTAGGGATGGTGGTTTTCATTCTCTCTCTCCAGCTCTTCTCCTCGCTGCCCCAACCCTGCTGACTTTGTATGTTGGAAGATAGATTGCATATCCCAACATGCACTGCAAACCCTATATCATTGTAGCAAGAAGTAATTTCAGAAGAAAGCAATTTCTAGGCCCTGCTGCAAGAAGGATGCGAGGTTGGGCATATTTCATTCCCTGCCAGGTCCTTTTTCTCATGCCACTGTAGATATGTTACAGCCTAGATATGGTGCCAATGCACACATTTGTGAAGAACCATGTTGATATGCGCATCAAGTAACATGTGAGTCATGAAGTCCAAAGTGGGCAAAATATTTTTAAGATCTTCATTAAGGAAATTGTTCTCCTACCTTTTTGGGACACTTTAGAACAGGAGGGGAAGCATCAATATTTCAGATATTGCTAGTTAGCATGATTCTCAATCTGGATAGTAGATGCTTTGATCCAAGAACATCTAAAGAGATACAGTTCCACTAATATAAAATGAGTATTAATATCAGGACACTTTGAAAATGAATAGATGGGTGAACTGGCATCCAATGCAGAATATGATGTTATAAAGATGATAAAATATGCATCACAATGACATGATGCAAACACAACCATTTGCTCATGCCTCCTGACATCAGATGCGATTACATAAGTCATCGGTCCTGCAACACATGAATGTGTTTTGTCATTTGACCATCCACCAACCCAGAATTAGAATCTATTTATTATTCTATTTTCTAGAGAAGCTGAACTGTTACACACATGATGTTCATCTCCAGGAGCTACCCAGGATTATTTTAATAATACTACTGTAGAATACCAATAAAGAAGGATATTTGCATGTCATGATTGAAGTGAGGGATCCTTGATGCTCTCTGAGCTTGGTTGTTTTCTTGTAGACGTTTCATTACCCAAGCTAGGTAACATTATCAGTGCACTAATGATGTTACCTAGCTTGGGTAATGAAATGTCTACAAGAAAACAACCAAGCTCAGAGAGCACCAAGGATCCCTCAAATCAGTGGTGAAATCTAAAATTTGTTACTACAGGTTCTGTGGGCGTGGCTTGGTGGGGGGGGGTAATGTGACTGGGTGGGCATGGCCTTTTTTTTTTTACTTTTAAAACCATTTTTTCTACAACCTCTTCGGTGAAGAGGTTGTAAAAAATGCTTTCAAAAGGCTCTGACGATCCCAGTTGAGTTGCCTGATTGGCAGAGACTTTTTTTTCTTTTAAATGCCTCTGATGATCCAAGCTGAGTTGCCTGATCATTAGAGGCATTTAAAAGAAAAAAAGGGTTTTTTTCTTTTAAAAGCCTTTGAGGATCCCAGCTGAGCTGCGCAATCATCAGAGGCTTTTTTTTACTTTTAAAAGCATTTTTTCGCCGAAGGGGTTGTAGAAAAAATGCTTTTAAAAGTAAAAAAAAAGCCTCTGATGATTGTGCAGCTCAGCTGGGCATGGTGGAGGGGAGGGATTTTTGCTACTGGTTCTCCAAACCACCCACCACCATCGCTACTGGATCAGGTGATCCGGTCCGAACCCGGAGCATTTCACCCCTGTCTCAAATCTAGAATAAAGTTAATGTCATATATATTGATACCTATTTTACACTGTGTATGTACTCCAAATGTAATTTGCTTCTGAGAGGCACACCTAGCATTAGAAGTAACAGATCTGAACTGCAGAAATATGAATGACAAGTAGCTGGCAGCAAAGAGGTACTACAGAAAACTTTGCTGCTCTGTAATGGTCATTGTATTATTTGCTGCCAGATCTAATAGCTCTACTAAACTTTTACTTTTGCTGTACATGCATAGAAAGACAGAAAGAAACAGGCAGAACAGTTTCATGAGGTTTGTTCTCTGGTATCTTCATCAGTAAAACAAAGATTGCCTTAGAACTGAGTCTGACTTTAGCTAGTCACTGTGATAGGTTGGGCTGCAGATTGCTAAGTGAGTCACCTGTTATCCATTTCATACTCCTGGGGAGAAAAGAAAATCTGACAAATCAGCTTGTATGACTACATGAAGGAAGACAGAAAAGTTATGATCTCTCTGCAGGAAGTTGGAGAACTCTGGCATCTCTTAATGAGATAAACACACTGCTCTTTTATGCAAATAAGCAACAAGAAATTAGCACGAGAGATTGAGAGAACCTTGCAGAAGAGCTTTGTTCTGATGGCTTTCAAAGAAAATTGGCCCAATGGATGGAAGACAACATTTTCCAGGCCAAGGGCCACATGAGGATGTGGAGTACTATGCCATGGGCTCCATTCCAAAAGGTAATGGGTGAGGCAGGACAAAACCTATTTTAATGTACAATGATGCAAGATTCAGAAAAGTTACTATGATTAGTCCTAAGCCATGGTCTTGAATAGACTTCATCTCCTGTCACGTAAGAAATTCACAGCTTTTAAATGGTAGCAATGGGATTGTTTTGCAAACTACATCAGATAAATAAATAGAAATAGAGCTTAGCTGAGGTCACTTTCTCATCTCCTGATTCTCTTGTGGAAACCCAAAGACTGTTGGATGCCAAAGCTTGCTCAGAATCTGAGGTCTGCTTGGGGCTTGGAATCTACTTTGGATCAAGCAGTGAGACCCAAAACTGCCCCCAGAGGAAACCTATAGATTGTCATTACTGCATTTTGCCAAGTATTCTCTCTCTTCCTGTTTTTGTTTCAGCAAAGGGAAGAATTCAAGGAGAGAAAACCTAGCAGCCATTCCTTACACAGAGCAATAATGCGAACAGATAAATAAATAAATATGAGCTTCAGCTTCAAAGACAGAGAGAGAGAGATGTGGGAGGGAAGAGTGCTCTCATTATCAGCCAATAAACCAATAATCCATTAGTGACCAAGGTTCCTGAATAATATAGCACTTTTTGCCTGTACCATAATTTATATGGCAGACAAGAGAATAGACACGATTATTAGAGCGAGGGCTACAGGATGACACATGATGCATGACCGTGAGGCATTGATCTCCACACAACAGGAAGGTGTCTAGACTGGGAGATATATGACCCTGCAATTCAGAACTGGGGATATTTCATGTGAAGCCTAATGGAGTAGTGTAGTGCTGTGATGGATGGCATTCCTACTTTCAGTAGCAGTGCAGTTATAGTTGTGCTAATGCCTGACCTTCTTTCACTCCTTGTGTCCTTCATTCAGTCAGGGTGACCTCCTTGAAAGAGACTGAAAGAGAGAAAGGGAGAGAAGGCCATTGAGAGAAAAGCAGGCAGAATGTCTGATTTAAATAAGATGCTGCTAATTTTGGAGGTTGTATGCTAGTTTACAAAGGTTGGGCAAGCACAAGGAGAACTCTTTTTCCTTCCCAAGATCTCTTCACAGGAAGTGCAAAGAATCAGTCCTTCATCAGTTCTTTTTGCTTTTGTTTGATGCAGCTTCTGAGCTCTTGTCCCATTATAGAAAATGATATAGGTAGCAGGGCTGGCCCAAAGGTGCTTTTTCGAAAGACAACTGGATATTTTTCCCCTTGAAGATGTTTTGCTTCCCATCTAAGAAGCTTCTGAAGAAGAGAGAATTGAAGAAGCTTCTTGGATGAGAAGTGAAACATCTTAAAGGATAAGCAAAGTCCAGTTGCCTTTTGAAAAAGCACCTTTGGGTTAGTCATGACCTGAATGACTGAGAATCTTCATAAACATGTAGCAGGACTGAATACATCTACCAGTTTTGCTGGTTCTGACAATCAGTTTGTTTGCAGTTCAAGTTCTCAGAAAGAAATTTGGAAAAGTTGGTAATTTCTTTCATTTTTTAAAAGCAAAATAATAATGAATCAAGTACAATGATCAACCATCTTTACCAATTAGCCATGCAGTCACCATCTTCAATTAAAGGATTGTCTTGTATAAATCAAGGTGCAGGTTAATCTTAAGCAATAAAACTTCAGAACTATACAGTATGTGTATATATATAGTGGTGGCATGGCAGCTCCCATTGGCCCTGGAGAATACAGACTACCTGGATCATACCAATCGGGTTTCAGGCCGGGGTACAGCATGGAGACGGCATTGGTCGCCCTGGTGGATGATCTTTGAAGGGCTCGGGACAAGGGATACTCCTCTATTCTGGTCCTTTTGGATCTTTTGGCGGTGTTTGGTACCATCGACCATGGTATCTTGCTGTGACGGCTTGAGGGGCTGGGAGTGGGAGGCACTGTTTTACGGTGGTTCTCCTATCTCTCAGGCCATATGCAAGTGGTGTTGGCAGGGGGGCAGAGGTCGGCTATGAGGCCCCTCACTTGTGGGGTGCCTCAGGGGTTAGTCCTCTCACCTCTCCTGTTCAACATCTATATGAAGCCACTTGGGAAGATCATCCATGGTTTTGGGGTATGATATCATCAGTACGCTGATGATACCCAGGTTTTTATATCCACCCCAAACCAGCCCAGTGATGGCCTCGACGTGATGTCCCATTGCCTGGAAGCAGTACGGACCTGGATGGGGAGGAACAGGCTTCGACTCAACCCTGCCAAGACTGAGTGACTGTGGGTACCGGCATCTTGGTCCAACCGAGATATTCCATCGTTGACCATTGGGGGTGAGGTATTACCCCCTGTGGATAGGGCTCGCAACTTGGGTGTCCTCCTGGATTCACAGTTGTCTCTGGAAGACCATGTGATGACAGTGACCAGGGGGGCATTTGCCCAGGTTCGCCTTGTGCGACAGTTGCGCCCTTACTTGGACCAAGATGCCCTACGCACTGTTACTCATGCACTGGTCACCTCCCGTCTCGACTACTGCAACACTCTCTACCTAGGGTTGCCCTTGAAGACCACTCGAAGGCTTCAGCTGGTGCAGAATGCGGCCATGCAGGTTGTGATGGGAGTGTCCTGACACTCCCATGTTACACCCCTCCTGCTCGGCTTGCATTGGTTACCGATTGCCCTTCGGGTGAGGTTCAAGGTGCTGGTTATCACCTATAAAGCCCTTCATGGCCTAGGCCTGGGATATTTATCAGACCCCCTGCAGCCAGCAACGATCCCCAATTGCCCGGTGCGTTCCCACAGACAGGGCCTCCTCAGGGTGCCGTTGGCCAGACAGTGTTGGCTGGCGACCCCCAGGGGGAGAGCTTTCTCTCTGGGCGCACCCACCCTCCGGAACCAACTTCCTTTGGAGCTCCGGATGGTCCCTGACCTTCGCTCGTTCCACCGTGAGTTGAAGACCTGGTTGTTCTGTAGCCTGGACTGATGGGGGATTTTTAATTGAATTTTTAAATTGTTTTAAATTGGATTTTAATTTTATATCGTTTTTAATAAGGAATTATGCATTTTACTGTTGAGAGCCACCCTGAGTTCTTGGAGATAGGGCGGCATATAAATTGCAGGAAAAAATAAATAAAAATAAAAATAAATAAATGTTGTCTTTTCCCTCTTTAAAATCCGTTCCTAATTCATTAAATGTGAGTAAATGTATAAAACTATTTTGCCTCCTGCTGCTGCTCTCTCTGACAAAACTATCCTCAAAGTCAAAGTAGAATTTGATGTTGTAAGATGGATGATGCTTCATATGCTGCCTGTGTCTATCTTTTCCAAATTCTCGCAAAATTTCCACTCCTTGTTATGGATCTTGCAAATGAAATAACTGAATTGGAGAGGGATTTTGGCTAAGGGGAAATTCCAAAGTTCATTTTGAAGGTTCACTGGTTTTTGACTGTTTGGTGAGGCCAAAATAGTTCTGTATTCATCACAGGTCATCTTAAATGTTCCAAAATATCTGTTGTAGTATATTTTTAAAAAATAGCCTTAGGTCCCTAAGTGCCACTTAAAACATCATATTAATGATATATGCATTACACAGAGAACAACTTTGTATTGATCTAAAGAGAATCAATCACAACCCATAGATAGTTTTTCTGAACATTTCACTAAAGACTGAAATATTATCCTCACTTATGCAGGAAGGAGGAGGAGGAGGATGGCAGTGAAGGATATTGGGAATTGTAGTTTGACAATATCTGGAGGCTATAGGTCATGTAATCTTGCAAGCTATGAGTAGGCAATATGTAGATCAGAACCCTTTTAATCTAGGTGATGTAAATATACTAGGAAACATTTTTGTGCTTTAGTTATTACTAAGGATAACTGCAAAATCCTGTACCCCTCATGAATTAGATGGCAAAATAGAATTATATTGGGAGAAAAACAGGAGTAGAAACATGCACAAAAGGATTGGAGTTGCTTCTACTTGATGGGTCATAGGAACGGAATGAACACAACAAATTCTATAAATCTGAAATCTCTCATCCTTGGTCCATGCTAATTGCTAAAGATTAATCTAGCCTTTCAATAATATGTTAAAAGAACTGATAATTTATACTATCCTTACTAATAGGCAGATCACAGATTTTTTTAACTAAGTACTTCTCCAAAGATTGAAAAAAATATTCATTGTGGAAGTGCATTCCAGAGAAATAATACTAGAGAAAAATGCATGCAAAATTAACGTGAATTTCCATCTGTGCATATACAGTATCTGTATACACATTTTGTAATAATTTTTAGCACAGATATAGCAATAGAATTTGGCCTAGTGATATATGCTACAGTAACAATAAAGCAGAGCAAAATCATGAATAGTAATGGAATTGAAATGCCGAATGTCATCAGGATGAAGCCTACTAATATCTGAGCATTTTACTGTTGGATAACATCAAGCATGGACAAGCTGGTTAGTATGTGGTTAGTAAAGAATACATCCAAAGAGTGAGAGAATTGCTGAAGACAAAATTTAACAGTGGAAAGGCCATCAAAGCCATCAATACCTGGGCCATATCTGTAATATAATACATTGCTAGAATTACCTGGACACAAGCTGAACTGGACAGTCCAGACCAAAAAAAACAAGAAAATTGATGACTATTCACTATCCATTACAACCTGCCGTGACAATGACAGATTATACCTGCCCTGCGGAAATGGAGGCAAAGGTTTACTTGGGGTCAAAAAAACAGTCAAAGAAGAAAACAATGCAGTGGCTGATTATCTAAAAGCCAGCCAAGAAGTTAAAAATTTAAACTTACTGAAAATACAAAACTCAAAAAGTGAATATTGAAATAATGTAATAAAAATGTTGGCAAAGAAAAGCATCTCCCATTGACTTGGCTTGTCAAAAGTTGGCTGGGAAGATCACAAATGCTGATCACATGATCACGGGATGCTGCATGATTGAATCATTGTAAATACATGCCAGTTACCTCCTGCCCTAATATTGATCATATGACTGCGTTGGTATACTGCAATGGCCATAAGTATGAGGACTGGTCTTAAGCCACTTTTTTCAGTGCTGTTATAACTTCAAATGCTTGCTAAATGAATGATAAATTGAGGATTGCCTGTATGCTTATTAGTCTTCTCCAACACCAAAGTTCAAAAGTGCTTAATAAGTCCAACTTTTACTTGGAATGTCATAAAGAAAACCATTGCCTGCACAATGATCTGCAGAGGTATAAAAATATCATTACATCTGAATAAATCTAAAGGTTGCTACTCTATCAGGGCTATTCTGCAGCAAATTCCTTAACTGTGGATTTACAGAATCCACAGAATACTATTAATATTTGGAGTTTAGTATTAAGAAACAATACAGTTTATATTTCTGTGCTAGACCTAGTGTTAAGTCTTTGAATACTAACATGATACTTTTTAAAGGCTCATATTAAGGAACAAACTTGAGATTTTCCCCTTAATACTATTAAAAACATCATTTCCAATGATGGCTGAAGATTATTTAAAACATTAAAAGATCTCCAAATCTGGATATCAGTCTATCCATTAAGGTTGCCCTGCGACCTTTTAATCTTGCAAATTATAGATTATCCAACCTTTCATTATGTCACTGGTGCAAATAAGTCTGACATTAAGGAGCGCTTTGTGATTTCAATATAATCATGGGTGTGTAGCAACATAATTTCATTGGAAGCTGGTAACCAATGCCTAATGGCCAATTACAGCTCCTTATTATCCTACGCAATAATTTTAGCATTCAGAATGGAGCTCACATATAAAATAACATGTTTGATCATTTTTCTGCATAATAACTTATACTGTGATCCCAGTATAAGGACTATCATCAATACTTTTTTTTGTGTTTGCTACTCAATCACTTTTCACATTTAATGAGCAAGTAACCAAAGGTGCTTCCTCAAAGAATCCTAAAATATTCTACCATTTTCTAAGGAAGTTTGGAAGAACTAACATAGGAAGAACATCTCACCCCAGATATGCTGTCATTTTCTCTCTTCAGAAGTTATCTTTGGATGATGAAACTGGCAACAGACTGCACAAGTCAGTCAGTTATTCCTAGCCTATAAACAGGTACTCCCAGAATACAAAAAGCATGTTGTCCTTGCTTAGTGCTTTGTTGTTACAAGTCAAAAGTCTATCAGAAAGAGAGAAATGGCAACTGTCTTCATTTTGATTACAGTTGAATAAATCTGATTCAGATTCAGATTTCAAAGACAGAATCATTCAGCAAATGATTTGGTGGGATTAGTTTCTGCCTCTTTTTTTCTGGTGTAGTTTCAAATATGAATAATTGATTCTTGTATTCTTTCCAATCAGTTCAGACGAGGGTGGGCAGGAATGTAACATTACTGAAATCTTATCAAAAGAAACGGAGTGAATGTGTTGATTTTCTAGACTTTGGAGACATGTAAAACAACAAATGTCAATCATACTGGCAGGATATGAGGTTCTTGAGCCAATTCAGAAACATCTGACCATCCAAAAGGAATGGTTAAGTGAGTTTTGCCTCATTTTACGACCTTTCTTGCCACAGTTGTTAAGTGAATCACTACAGTTGATCAGTTACTAACCCAGTTGCTAAGTGAATCTGCCTTTCCCATTGAGTTTGCTTGTCTGAAGCTCATAAAAGGTGATCACATGGCCTTGGGACACAGTAACTATCATAAATACAAATATTATATTTATATTAAATAAATCTAAGCATCTGAATTTTGACCACATGATCATGGGGGTAGTGCAAGGGTTGTAACTGTGAAAAATGGTCATAAGTCACATTTTTCAGTGCTGTTGTAACTTTGAACGGTCACTAAATGAACTGTTGTAAATTGAGGTCTACCGGTATAGATGGTCTGGTACCACTTTGAGTATGTGTAACTGGATTAGAATGAGTAAGGAGTGACTGAACAATAAAAACATAGCTGGGCTATATAAATCCAGATGACCACTAACAATGGGTTAGATATTTTCTTTAAGCCTTTTGCTACCATCTAGGCATTATCAATATTTTTCTTGCAGTTTTTTGGCCCAAATATACCAGTTCCAATATCATGGCTAAATTTCTCTTTCAATAAGTTCAAGCATGGCATTCCTTCAATGTTTTTTCCCAAAGCAAGATGAATTCGTTACTGTAACAGTGAAAGCACCATGCAGGAATTTTCTAGGGCTTTCTCTAACACTAATGAGATAAGAAAATTTATGCAAAATATGTTACTGAAACAAATATCACTGCTTCCTTGAAGAAAGCCATTCTGCATCCCTAGCACATAGTTATTTGTTGAAGAGAATTAAATTTTGCAATAGACAGTTGAATCCTGAGGGTGGGTTGCTTATTGACTAAACCACAGTCTTTTTAGTAGCTATACTAAGGCCAAAGAAAAAGGATCAGGTGGATTTCCCAAGAGAAGAAATCCTCAAAGCTGAAAAATATTTAGAACAAGTTTGATTCTTTCCAGACAAACATCTGCAAGGCCTCCCCAATATCGTCTGTACCATAAGAAAAAGCAAATGTCACGCCATCCCAGATTATGTCTTGCTTATCCTTGGCTAGACTTGAAGGCAGATACTAGCAAAGCTCTGATATCGATTGGGTCCTAATCTGATCAATCTTTGCTGTGTGAACAAGGTGGGAATGTGTTCCTGCTCTTTGCAAAGAAAGTCTTTTGGAAATGCAAGCTGGTGGTTTCTCAGCCTTTCTGATTTTCTGCTGTAAATACAGCACAAGTGCTTTGCGAACAGAACAAAAAAAGAAGCTAAGAAGATGGGAGGAAAACATGCATTATCTTTGGAGCTTGGATGTTTTACAGCTAGTTTTTGAGATTGTTTGATACCTGCAAGAGAGGAAAATAAGATAATCTTCTGGAAAAAGAAAAAGTGCTTTGATATCAAGAATGGTGATGACTAGACTAGAAATGAAAGTGAGGAGTTGTAAAATTGCCAGGAAATACATGATCTCAGCTAATGAAACAAGAGAAACATAGTAGAAATATTAGAAATGATGAAAGTTTGAAAGACCCTACAAATGGATAGTCACTAGAAATATTTTCAGAAGAAGGAACAAACACAACATCATGAGTTCCTGATGAGTTATGCTTAGTTAAAGAGCTGCACTAAGGTTAATAAGCTGTCCAGTGTTACTGTGGTCATTTGTATGGAAAGAAATGTTGACCTGAGTGTCAGTGTCCCTTCCTAGCCATGAATCATTTAAGAAGCTGCTGGTCACAAATCTTATGAACTATTATAGAACCACAACTAACAGAGATTTTGAGGTAAAGATCAATTGCAACCACCCAAGTCTTAATGTTTGTTTAATTTCTAAATAAGTCAAAGTATGAGATCAAGATGAAAAAAAGGATTAAGAAATATTTTTATGAATAATACATAAGAAGAGACCTTAGGTTAGATGAATTGAGGTTCCAACCCTACATACATCAGGAAGGAAGTCCCGTTGAATTTTCATCTGAATTGGAGCAAACAGTTAATCTAGCATCCAGTTTCTCACAACAGCATATGAGAAGCTGCTGGTGAATCTTCAAGCAGGACATTACAGTAATATTTTTTTATGTTTACTGCCACCATCATCCAGGCAATAGACCACTGTCCTTTGAGTAGGGCAAAAACAGATACTTCAAAACTAATGGATGATTTGTTACCAGATTCATTTTCTTCCAGACTGTGCTTTTTAGAGCTTGTTCTTTTTGTCATTTGGGCTTTAAGGGATAAAAAAATCCTGAATAGAAAATTATCATAGGAGGAAACAAAGATGAAAGAATGACAAAGGTACATGAGGGGGAAAAAACCTCTGTACATTTTTAAATGCTGAAATTGCCCATAGCTTGGCCAAGAACTGTGTTTTATATTTCCACACATACATGACTAATATCATTCCCTATTAAGTTATATTTGAATAAAACGGTAGTAGACATTTAGGAAATATTACAGGGCTATAAAAGGTTTAAAGAGTCTTAGGGGATGCTACTGAAATATAGGAAAGAGTAGGATTCCAAATAAGCATCATGCTGTATATTAACCTTTTTCAGACATGGAGGAGGAGGAGGAGGAGGAGGAGGAGGAGGAGGAGGAGGAGGAGGAGAAGAAGAAGAAGAAGAAGAAGAAGAAGAAGAAGAAGAAGAAGAAGAAGAAAATTTGAGTCTTTTAGGAATTACTGACACTATTTTCTCAGCTTCTGCCCCCCCCCCTTCTTCTTTTTCTTCCTTTTTCTTTTCACTGAGCCGTGCAAAAAGGCTGGTAGTTAAAATTCAAAAAGCTTCCCCTTTTATCATTACCATGAATCAACACAATAAATGACCCCTTTCAGAACACAGTAATAAGAATTTGATAAATCATCAGCCAAAAATTAACTAGATGTCAAAACAATCTCGGGGAAGTGTGATGGATTAGGGGTGATGGCGGCAATTAATCTCCCAGCGTGAGTTCACAAGAGAGAATGAAAGCTAGGAGATGGATAGGGGAGACTGAGGCCTAGCAAGGTCAGGACATTGTGGAGAGAAAGGGACAGACAGAAAATATGTGGTTGGGGTGGGGACGTAAAGAAAGGAAATGAGGGGTAAATCCACTGCATCTGCAGCTTTTTGGTATCCAGCAGCTGATCTGGAGGTCACCAGCCTGCCTTTGAAAAGCATTCTGTATCCAGCTGCTTCTTATGATGAAGCAAGCAATTCTCTACTTTGTCTAATCAAATGCCACCAGCTAGCTTATGGGCACTCTGAGCAGAGGGGGGTGGGGAAAGAGACCACAAGTCAAGAGACATGACTAATTGCAGTGTGCTTATTCCTCCATAACAGAACATTATGGGGAGGGAGGAGGGCTGTGATGGTCTGCCAACAAACTACTCCTTTTGAGCATTTATGAAAGTACTTCTGTTGACGAGCGCAGGAAAGGATAGTTAGGGGCCGTTCTGCAGTTATCCATTCTAAAAGCTGCCTCTATATGAATGGTTGTTTTTCTTTAGCCATTGCCTGGTTTCATCTTCCTCTAGGAAGGGGAAAGCTAAGAAGCCAAGACCAGGTTTCTCTCCCCATCTAGTGTTGGGTACCATAAGTAGCAGTGTGAAATATTAGTGGAAGGGATCACTAATCTGTGCCCTTGGTGTGCATCTGTGTACATTTCTGCATCCCAATGTATGTAGGATGTTGATAGCTATATGCACAGTTGGGCTATGGCACACATTGAAACCAAAAAGCAATTTTACTACCTCTTTGTTTATTTGCACATGACAATTCATTTCAGTGCAAGGATGTTGAAGAATTCCCCATGACAAATGAGGAAGGGAAAGCAAACTAAATTAATTTGCTTTACATTAGCCCAAACATGCATAGGCAGCGTGTGTGAGGGCATTTAATGTAAGCTTAAATTCTCTTTGAGTTTCTTTCTATCTTCCTCTCTAGAAATGTTGAAAAGAACATGACCCAAAACATGAGATTTGAATTCTTCCCCCTCCCCCATTTGAGTTTGGGATTAATTTGCAATCCCAACACATCTGGAGCAACATTTGATCACCATTGGCCATGACAAAATCACCACCAGTCAATTGCAAAAGGCAGCTTTACTTGGAACAGCCTACATCTGTGATGGCGAACCTATGGCATGTGTGCCAGAGATGGCACACGGAGCCCTCTCTGTGGGCACACGTGTCGTCACCAGCTGCTTTTTTGGTTTCTGACGTGCATCTGTGGGCTGGCCAGCTGATCTGTGCAGGCGCTGGAGCGCCGGAGTGCCAGAAATCAGATTGAAAATGGTCTGAAAAATGGCCAAAACCAGCCAAAAAACAGGCCGTTTTCCAGACCATTTTCAGGCCGTTTTCTGGCTGTTTTCCAGGCTGTTTTTGGGCCATTTTCAGGCCGTTTTTTGGGCCATTTTTGGCCTGAAAAACGCCCAAACATGGCCTGAAAATGGGCAAAAAACCAGCCAAAAACAGGCATGCATGCACTGACCAGCTGGTCTTTGGGTTTCTGGTGGTCTGATGTGCATACACGCACACACATGTACGCACATTCCAGTTTGGGCACTCGGTGCCGAAAAGGTTCACCATCACAGGCCTACATCCTGTGACAATACCTTTAACACCATCAAACAACAACATTTGCCTATTCCAGGTCTTTTGGAAGAACGCAATAAGCAGATAAAAATGCCAAATTCAGTCTGACTGACTGTGCAACCAATCATAATAATGTTTTTTCCCTCCACCTTGAAATTGGGCTAGAAACCAATTTTTTTTTTAGTAAATTCAAATTCTGCCTTACACATGAAAGCCAGATGGGTGACTTTGAGACTTTATAAGAAGGCGGCAAAACACTTTCTAAAAAGAGAAAAAAAGAAGCAATTTAAGAACATAGAATCCTAGTATCAAAATATATGTAGAATCATCATTTGGGGTAATTCAATTATTGGCCTTGAAATAACACTAAGATAAACATCCTAACAGAGCATTATACTGGGGATCACCATCTTTATCCTGGTCTCTAGGTGCAACAGTACCATGGAAAATCCAAAATTCTTTACAACAAGAGGAATAGGAGTATTCCATAAGCATAGAAGGGGTTCATCAGATTTTGAAATAATTGTATTATATTCTAACTAGCTCCTCCTCACAGATCATTTGAAATAAGTGAAATAATATATTTTGCCACTTAAGTAGTTCTGAACAAGTCCAGAGTAGATGGGTCTAGATTAATGTTTCTTAAATTTGGCAACTTTAAGAAACGTGTCCCAAAGGTGCTTTTTCAAAAGGCAACTGGACTTGTTTTTTTTCTTGAAGACGTTTCACTTTTCATCCAAGAAGCTTCTTCAGTCCTTCAGAGAACTGAAAGGAGAATCTCAAATATCTCAGGAATGATCAAGGGGCTTGGATGCTAAAATATAGGAAGAATGATGATAGGAATTGGGTTTGTCTAGTTTAGTGAAAAGAAGGACTAGGGGAGACATGATACAAGTGTTCCAATATTTGAAGGGGCCCTACAAAGACGAGGGGGTCAACCTATTTTCCAAAGCACGAAAACAATGGATGGAAACTAACCAAAGAGAGAAGCAAACTAGAACTAAGAAGAAATTTCCTAATAGTGACAGCAATCAACCAGTGGAATAGCTTGCATTCAGAAGTTGTGGGTGCTTCATCACTGGAGGCTTTCAAATGGTATAGGACAGTGATGGCTAACCTTTTTGTCATCACGTGCCAAAAGTGTGGGGAGCGTGGGGAGTGTCACACATGCATGTGCCCACACCCATAATTCAATGCCCCCATGCCCCCCCCAGCACGAGCGCGCCCCTCGCTTTTGGCACACGATGGCAAAAAGGTTACTGGTGGGCCTGGCAGGCCTGTTTTTCACCCTCCCCAGGCTCCAGAGGCTTTCTTGGAGCCTGGGGAGGGTGAAAACAGCCTTCCATACACCCCTGGAGGCCCTTTCGAGGCCCCTCCACTGGGCCCGGAAGGCCCAAAAATCAGCTGGCCGGTGTGCACATGCGTGCTGCAGCTGAGCTAGGGCAACACTCGCGTGCCCACAGATATAGCTCCACGTGCCACCTGTGGCACCCATGCCATAGGTTCACTATCATGGGTATAGGGTCTCCTGCTCAAGCAGGGAGCTGGACTAGAAGACCTCCAAAGTCCCTTCCAATTCTATTATTCTATGTTCTAAATTTATGGGTGAAATCCTGGACAAATGATGTGTGAACAAATTAACTAGCCTTGAACAATTTTCCAATACCGTATATACTCAAATATAAGCTGAGTTTTTCAGCACGTTTTTCAGGCTGAAAAAGCCCCCCTCAGCTTATATTTGAGTCAAGAAAAAAAATCCCTTTTTCCCTGCAACCATTTTGGCTCCCGGGGTTGCAGGGAGGCTTGCTAAAGCCAAAATGGGGTGGGTGTGTGGGGGGGTATGGTGCCCCTCCCCCGCGCCCTTTTTTGGCTCCCAGGTGGTGCAAATAGAGGGCAGCCCTCGCCATCCGGAATGAATGGTGCTGTTGTGGTGGAGGGGAGGGGGCGGCAGAAGCGGGAAGAAGCGGCGTTTGCAATGGCTGGAAGTTGCCAGATGGCGCTTGTGACTCAGAGTGGTAAATGGTGACTGGTCTGGGGAGCAGCTGGATTTTGCTCTCCATTGTGGACGCCAGCTTCCGCAAAGCAAAATCCAGCTTCTTCTCTCTGCTGTAAGTGCGGCATCAGGATTCTGCCTTTGTATATTTGCGGTGCAAGGCAGCCCTCCTCTCCTGCTGCTTGAGACTTGGAGTGGTAAATGGTGACTGATCCAGAGAGCAGTCCTGATGCCGCACTTACAGCATTTCTGACAGACCCTCGCACTTTTGACTGGTCCTCACACTCATGACCAACATCACATTTATGCCGGTGCAGCATTCTTAACTATCCAGAGGGCTGAAAAAAGTGATTTCTGACAGGTCCTCGCACTTTTGACTGGTCTTCGCACTTATGACTGGTCATCATTTATGCCCATTGTAGCATTCTTAACAACCGTGTCACTCATTTCACAACTGCTTCTCTTCACCATGGTGATAAGATAGGGCAAAAACGTAAAATGTGAGGACAGTCGTAAGTTCGAGGACTGGTCACAAGTGCGAGGACCAGTCAAAAATAACTTTTTCAGCCCTCTGAGTAGTCCATATGCACAAAAGGACTACCCAGAGGACTGAAAAAAGTGATTTCTGACAGGTCCTCGCACTTTTGACCAGTCTTTTTTTATTTTGAAATTTACCAGTAGCCGCTGCATTTCCCACCCCTGGCTTATACTCGAGTCAATAAGTTTTCCCAGTTTTTTGTGGTAAAATTGGGAGCCTCAGCTTATATTCGGGTCAGCTTATACTCGAGTATATACGGTAGTTTGCTATCTCCTGGTTTCTTGCACTTGAATCATTAAAGCCCAATTTAGTCATATCAGTGGTGGGTTGCTACCGGTTCACCCAGGATCGGGTGAACCAGTTGCAGTGACAGGAGGCTCCGCCTACCCGCCCAGTTGCTTCTGCGCATGCACAGAAGTGTTGCATGCACAAGTGAGCGCTCGCCCAGGACCGAACCAGCAGCAACAGGTTTTGAAACCCACCCCTGAGTCATATGATATCACCTTCCAAGTTTTTTTCCCAGTAGCAGTGCTGAAAAGTGTTCAACCCTTAAAAAGTATTTTAAAAATTCAGTTTTCCCTGGATAAATTTGAGGAAATGATCCATAAATTGGGTGGACGTTTCCAAAATGTTATTTGTGCCCAGCCTTACTATAAAGTCCAGATTTTAAAATCACCTAACTGCATTCCTCAAGCACATATATAGTGACTAATGATAAGATCAACTTCAGAAGAGCCGTAGATGCAGAACTGGATACACAGGAGGTTTTATGGCAGGAAGCAATCTTTAAATTGGATATTTTTCAGATCAAGGGCTTGCCAGTCAAGATTGATGACTAGTATGTATGTTGAAAGATAAGGAACAATGTAAGGCTTCCAGACACATTATGTAGAGATAAGGAAATCAGATGCAGAAATTTGATCAGGTCCCATCACAAAGTTACTTCATTTGTAATTCCTGAACCATACAAATTATTTTTGATATTTGGAACCATTTTACTGATATAGTAGGTTAAAAATATAAATATAAAGATTAAAGGAAGTCCAAGAGAGAGTCTGAACAAACTATGGAGAAAATGTCAGATTTCACTCCCAGGGCTCTAGGGAATTGCATGACTAAGTTTTCTCCTACAATGTTGTATTCTCTATTTTGCATGAAGATGATTAAATAAAACTCATCCTCCAAAAATCAAACTGACCTTGCACAGTAGTTTCCCGCAATAAGATGCCCTTGAAATATGTTGGATTGCAATTCCCAAAATTAACCAACCATACAAGATATATAAGATTAGAGCTGAATGTAAGAATTGGAAAAAGAAGCCAGTATTTATCTTCAAGCAGTTATTTTTCCCACTTTTTTCTGAGACACACATCAGTTCCAAGACATAAAATGGAAAACTTTTCATGTTTTCCTCTTAATATAACCATCATGTCCAGTCCCATTATTGATATGTTGACTTTCTTGTTTCTGATTTAAACTGTCACAGTCAGTAAAATCACGCGGACAGGTTGAGTGTTTTTGACAGAACTCTGACATGATGTTACTTACAGCTAATTAAAGCTGAGAGCATAATAAACAATCTGGGATCCTAGCAACATAATTTCCTCTGAAGTGAAGCTGGTTGGATCATGACCCCAGCATTTGCTTTGAAGTGCTAAGTTATATATTCTACAGTTTGTTCTTATTTTGGAAAGCGGCCTCTCAGAAGGAGAGGCCAGGAAACAGGAGATTGGTTGTGGCTTTTATTTAAATGGAACAAGGAGGAGCTGCTAGCTAAAGCTACAGAACAAGAAAAGTAGACACAGAAAAGGAATATCAGGTAAAACAAGAGTTTGGACAATGTTGGGGTCATCAGCTTAGCTCTCACCATTGAGAATCCCAAATGGGACTCCTGGAATGTGTATATGTGTATAGGTATCTGTGTTGTGTGAACAGTGAGCCCTCCCCTCACTGTTCTTTGTGCCGGCCGAGCAGCCTAACATGTCCCACCTCACCCCAATGGCAACAACAGCCTGGCTGCTTCCCTTCCCCGCCGTCTCTTTATCGAGGAGGTGGCAGGGGAGAAGCAAAATGTGTAGAGCAAGACATGGCTTCCTTTGCCGTCTCTTCTCCCCCCCACCCTTGCCGAGCATGGCAGGGCTCCTGCCCCTTGCTTAGCCATCCGCCCCCTTTAGGAATGCAATTTGGGGGTGGCAGGTGGTGCGGGTGAGAAGTGGGATGCAGGTCTTACCTTTCAAGCTCCGTCACTTTCCTCCCTTTGTGTCCAGGGAAACACGCTGTAAAAGAAAGCCTTCTTGAGAGTTCAATCAAACTTTTTGAACTCGCGATAAGGTTTTCCTTTACAGAGTGTTTCCCTGGACACAATGGCAAGGAAAGCGATGGAGCTTGAAACGTAAAACATGCATCTCGTGGCCCAACACGTTCCACCCAATGGTGGGATTCAACCAGTTCACACCACTTCAGGAGAACCGGTTGTTAACTTTCTGAGCAGTTTGGCAAACTGGTTGTTGGAAGAAATCATTAGGGCAGAGAACTGGTTGTTAAATTACTTGAATCCCACCACTGGTCCCACCCCACCCCAATGGTAACAGCTACTTCCCTTCCCCACTGTCTCTTTATCAAGAGGGATGGCAGGTGGGGCAGGGGAGAAGCAAGATGCATGAGGCGAGATGTGGCTCCCCTTGCCGTCTCTTCTTTCCTCCCCCCCCCCCCCCCCCACCGGGCATGACAGGGCTCCTGCCCCTTGCTTAGCCACCCACACCCTTTAGGGATGCAATTTGGAGGTGGCAGCTAGGGCAGGTGAGAACCAAGGGTTTGGGCAGGTCCTAAGAAGGAAAGCCATGCAGGTGACAGAACTGATAAATTTATTTTTAGCTGCATTCCATCAGCTATTTGATAAACGTAAGAGGTGAGGAATATAAAGGTCTTATTTGGAAGGCATATTCCCTTGAACGAATCTGAATGAAAAAGTACTGTTCTGGGGAGTTTTAATTCCAAACTTCCTGGATCAAAGGGCTATTAGGCTGTAGAAATCAAGCAAGCTCTGAATCAAATGCTAGTTTGATCAGATTAGTTGGTTCAAATCATTAATTTAATAAAATGAGTTGAGTTGATTAAGATGAACTTAATTAATTTGATTGAAATTGAGTTAATTAAGAAAAAAATGCTTTAGGACATGGAGATATGTACATTGAACTACTCCATTAGTTGGAAGCATACAAGTTTAATTTTACACCATTCAAAGATTCGGTCCAAACATTCAATTTTAAATGTCTGTTTGTCTTTAAAATGAATCCTTTAATAGAATCTTTTAATAGATTCTCTATCAAAAAGATCCAAACCCAAATGTAGAATCTTTGGAGTTTCTAAAGATGAGGTGATCCCTTTTGCTCTAATGTTCTGGGCACTGCATGGAATTGGGCATTAGATCCTTCAAAGTTAAATTTGAGGGATTCAGAAGGGTAGTAATTCCATGGTAAGTCATATACTTTTCTGTACTTTACTGATTAGTTCTTGCTTATTTCAACTAGAAATGCATAGCATCTAAGAAAGCAGGGAAAGCCCCAACTTTACCACCATTCAGAGATGATAATTCTGGGCTCAAAAATAGATCTGGTATAAGACTTGGTATTTACAATTTAAAATTCAGTGTTAACATTTAGACAATGTGACTAATTGCATGTAAACAATAAGCCCATATTGATTATTCCTAATCTGCTGAAATGGCAGAAATCTATTTCAAGAAAACTACAATATTATCCTACCCAGAAAGAAGTAAATACTATCTTTATTCAGCAGACTCTCTGCTGCCTCCAACCTTTAACCTGTACTGGGTCTTTCCTTCCCTCACACTTTCCACTGCAATAGCTCTTTCACTGGTTGCCTAGCACCCTGATGACCAGTCTACATGTCACCTATGACCTTTACATCATTGGTGAATTGAAGAGTGACATCTGACAGCTCTATGAGGCTCTGTTCTTCTCATTGCCTTTGGGACTCTAATGGGATGGAATCTATATTCAAATTTGTTTGCTGGACATATTTCAAGATTTGTTTTCCAATCAGTCTGTCATAATTTCCGAAGGTGAGGATCGTGACACATTTCAGAAAGCTATACTTGGTTAAGATGCATTACATTCCAAGAAACATCACCCTCTGCATATATCAGGAGATTCATATCTAAGGTCCTCAAGTCACCTTTAACAAACTTCATGAATTGGACTACCCTCAGCTAAAATAACACCTTTCCCACTTTCTGACCAACCACAATCCTGTTGCAACACTGAGTTCTATAATAAGATTTTGCACCTGGTGATGGATGTCTGGTAAACGTTCTGGGGAAGGTCTTGGTGCGAAAAGTGTGTCATGCTGTTGAGAAAAATATAGATATAACTCAGAACTAAGGCAAGGAAAAAAGAACCACAGTCAACAGTGAAGATATATTTGTAATCAGAATCCCAGCGGTCAAATGTCTAGGAGAAGGAGAAATATGTGTGATCCTAGTTTGACATTTTCAGCCTGGATGAGCAGGTTTTCCTGGTGGAAACAACTGGTAACAATTTTCTAAAATTAGACAACTTTGTTGCTTTTTGTTTTGCCTAGCTTAATAACTCTTCTGTGCTGCCTCTAGCCATCCCACTAATCAGTTGATGTCAGATGGGAGTCATCAAGAGAGGGCCGAGGAGATGGGCAAAATTTAATGGTTTCAGATTGACCTCAGATAGTTTCCCAAATGTCTTTCTTCTGGTGAAAGGAAATGCAGTGAGGTGGGAGGCAACAACTAGGGTTGACAGAACCAGAGATTGCTCAGAATAGAGAGGGGGGGGAGAGCTCCAACTGAGTTGTTTTCTTCTCAGTTTGTAGCATTCTAATGGGATAGGAATAGATTGAGTGAAGCAGAGGCATCCCCTCTCATTCCTTGCACTAAGCCATCCTTCCATTTGAAGAAGGAAATGCTTCTTCCAATGAAAGAAAGAAAACAAAATTCAAAGGAAAAAAGAATTCCAGAGAAAATTCTTATGATGGGATAGGGTGTTCTTGAACTTATTTAGTCATGAAGTAGGTGAGAGGTCTTTTATGTATAATCTTCATGCTAACAGTAACTGGGTAATGTTGACTTCCCATGTTTCAGCTGAATTGCCAAAGAGGTCTTTGGGCTAAATATCCTCCTATGGGGCTTGGGAAGCCTGGAGAATGTGAGTAGAATAATAGAAATTTATGCCCCAGAAAATCATAACCCAGGCAGCATTTCCATCATTGACAATACCAAGATCAACTGGGAAGTACCACTAAGAAAAACTGGAAAGAAATTCAGTAGGTAGAAAAATAGAAGTCTCTATTGCTGAAGGAGACAGCTTTTAAGACACCACAAGGGAGTTTCTGCATTTTGACCCAGTATTATTTCAGTACATCGATGCATGTGGTGTATTGAACACAGTCTTTTGAATCTCAAACAGGAAAAAAAATGATGTTCAATCACTAATAGCGGAAATAGTATATATAGTAATTAGCAGGACTACTACAAGAATACAACATGGAACAAAGCCACTGAGATAGGGTGGCCCCACTTGCGCCTTTGCAGATTCCAAAATAAATATGATCCCTCCCTCCATCTTTTTGATCATTCATTGCTAATTGCTCCCCCCTAGTCTTTATGAATGAGATGAATTAAAAGAGTGCAGGAAGTTCAGGGTGGCACTAATTATTATTATTAGCATTAGTAGTACTGTAGTAATTTTGAGTCAAAGCTAAGCATACTTAAAGCAGCAATCATTTGCCCATTTACTTTGGAGTACGCTTTAGAGAAACACAGAGGGGTGTTTTGCCCCTGAGTTATAACCACAAAGAATTTGCCTCAATAATTTAAATGGTGAAATTCAATTCACAATCAACTGAAAGCAATAGAATTTGGGTTTCTATTGCTTTGGGTTGCATTAGACTTTTAGCTGTTCTGGTTTGGGGAACAAAAGGTCTTTTAAAAAACTATTTATTCCTTTATTTAGGGCAAGATAATTTAAGTCTGCCAAATCTCTATTTGGCTTGAACCAATTAACCTGCTACATTTTTTACTATACCCATGACAGAATCCAAGGCAATGGATCTTGGATTCGCAGGTAGTTTCTGTCCAGGCTCAGAACTGTTTAGCTTTCATATGGACAATTCCTTGTTTGTAGTGGGGTTCCCCCCCCCCCCAATCTGAATGTAAAGTCAAGGAAACTATGAAGCTGTATAGCAACTCGGCCTGATGTTTGCCCAGGATGCCCATTTTTCATATACAAATCTTAATTATTATTAAGTAAATCAAGTTTAAGCACTGAACATATATATGATGTCTTCAAATCATTACTGTATATAGGACGAAGGACCACAGTGCTGAAACCCAGTTTCTTTTTGGAGTCTCAACATCTTTTTAATATCATGGTGATCAAAGCTGGAGGCAATATTCCAAGTGTGGTCTTACCGAGGCATAATAAAGTATTATTTATTATCTATTTCTACCTCCTGCTTTACTCAGTGACTCTTAGCCTCACCTGTGATCTATGAATTAAGCTATTTGGAGACATGGGTTTAGTGCTCCTTCAGAAGAGTGCTAGACCCATATTCCAAAATAGCCCAACTAACAATCATGGGCACATTCCAACTCTTCATCTGTGAGCTCTACTAGTTAAGCAACTTGTTAAGCAGCTAAACATGCCTTTCTAAGCATCCATATATGCTCAACTCACATAAGAGATGTGATTGGAGGTTGTTTTCTAAAAGCAAATGACATTTGTAGGAAGGAAAAATGAAGTAATAAGAATCTAGCTATTGATTGATTAATTATGTGCCATCAAGTCAGTGACAACTCTTAGCATCCACACAGATAGATTTTCCCCATGATGATATGTCCTTAATATGGCCCTTTAAAGAAGAAGCTTTTTATGATATTGTTAGCAGACCGACATAATACATTGCATGATTTTGATTCAGTAGTATTTATACAGTGCTGACTAGAAATTATTAACATTGTAATGTTTAGATAAGTGAGCATTAAAAATAGAAAAAGGGAAAAGTATTATATCAGAATTAACAATGATTTATGGTATATTATAATTTTATTTTATTTTAAGTTTATTTAGCTTTTACATCCAAAGATGAATACAACATTAAGAAGCAATTGCAAATTACATCAAACCATCTGTGTATAATAAAGGTTTCTGTCTTAAGATGATTACTTAACCTGGACTTTCATGTTTTCTAATGGTTTCCACTGTAACTGAATCCATTCATCTTGCTGTTGGTCAACTTCTTCTTCTCTTTTCCTTCTCCCTTTCCCACCACCAGTCTTCTCTAGGGAGCTAGGTGTTCACATAATACATCCCAACACCTACCTACTACTTTCCTTAGTTTATTTCACATTAAAACAATAATGTTTCCAAATGCGGTTCCTATTACTGTGGAAGAATTTAGCAGCCTTGAGTTCAGAAATCAGAGCATCAAATTTTATGCCAACATTCTTTTCAGAACTAGTGGCTATCATTTTAATGTAGCTCTAGCTGTCTGGAAACAACCAGAGTTACAAAATCCAGATTACTGGAGTCTTTCTAAAATGTGTGGGAAGAATTTTTTCCCCTCTGTGAATGCTTCCTTCAGTTTGTTTGTTTTGAGTATAACCAGACTCTACAATCTGTACAGTCAAGCTTTTGTTTTTAAAAGACAAGTGTGATGTAAAGCATATTGTTGGAAAGTTTAATGAAACGTTTCCAGACTCATCTTAACAGATGAGGAACTGAGACACAATGTCCTGCTGCATTTATTGAATTTCTTTTGCTGTCTATTTGAGATGCTAGAGAGTATATCAGTGTGTTTATTACATTTGGATTCTCTTACAGTTGTGAGAGGCATCTTTCTGAACATTTGGGGAGAAAGAGAAGTAGACACTTTCCTGGGCATGACATAGGTTAGCAATGATGGGTATCTCCCTTCACAGAAAAAGCAACATATGAAGAACTTTCCCAGTCAGTACAATTGATTTGGGGATTCAATTTACAGATTTTCAGACTTACTCTGAAGGGATAAAGCATATATGTTCATATATATTAATATGCATTGAAAAATAGACAAAGGGGAAATGCACAATGAGAACTAGGTGCATCAATCAACATGAAAAACAAGTGATTGATGTGACATAAGTTTACTGACTAAAAGAAATAAACAATTGACTAAAACTATATCATAGAGTGCTGCATTATTTTCAAGGAGAATATACAGAATTAAATATGGAAATTGCCAAATTTCCAAATTGCACAGCTTACCCCTTTATTTTTCTTCCCAAAAGCATGGGAATCCTTGTGAAATTAATGGCATTGTTTAAAGCTATCAGCATCTGGATTTGATTTTTGTATTGTTTCCTCAATTTTTTTCCCTGCCTCTACTCTTGAGATTATTCAGGCCCCTTTCCATCTGCAGCCATGGAAACTGTCTCTTGATTTTTCAACAATGCAGATTTCATTAACCTTCTCTTGCTTGGAATGTTTCAACCTAGTCATCCTTATATTACCCCACTTAAAACTAGCATTTGTTTTGGGTATTAGCTGCATCGATATCATTCTGACTAATGTTCTCAGAAATTGTCTGTGTATTTGTGTATATGTGGTATCTTTTGGGGGGGGGGATCATTCTCAGTTGGCCCAAAGGTGCTTTTTCAAAAGGCAACTGGACTTTCTTTGTTTTTCTTTGAAGATGTTTTGGTTTTCATACAAGAAGCTTCTTCAGTTCCGAATGAAGCTTCTTAGATGAGAAGCAAAATGTCTTCAGAGAAAAAACAAGGAAGTTCAGTTGCCTTTTTAACAAGCATTTTTGGGACAACCATGATGTGGATGACTGAGAATCTCCAAAGACATTCTCAGCTGACTAAACATCCCTTCAATTCAAATTATCTCCCAGTTGTCCCACTTTCTCTGAAGGACAGAGAAATATGAAATATGGTACCTTTCTTTTTCAATTTTTCTGATGAGTGGTACAAAACCATTTCAAGGTTAGGCAACTCTGTTTTATCGTTGAAAAAGGGTAAGTGTTGGAAGGATGAATCCTACCTTCTCTGATGTTATTGTCTTTATCTAATTAAAGTAGATTTAATTTGAAAATTATATAAAAAATAAACTGACTTTAAATTGGTTTAAATTAATTTGATTTATTGAGTTTTAGTTAACTTTTGAATAAAATCCACTGAATTTAAATTCAACTCAGTTAATATAGGGAATAATCATGCAATCTTCCCATTCTATCAAGTTAACTCTTATAAAACACAACTTTTTGGAGAAGCTTTGAGGAGACAGTCCAGCCCAACCTTGAGTTGTGTATACATGTGTGTATCTTGCCTTTATTATCTGTTTATTTGTATCCTGCTTTTACTATTTTTACAAATAATCCAAGATGGCGAACATATCGATCACACTTTACTCCACCTATTTTCCCCACAACAACAACTGTGAATCAGCTAGGCTGACAGAGAGTGACTGGCCCAAGGTCACTCAACTGGCTTTCATGTCTAAGGCAGGACTTGAACTCACAATCTCCCAAATTGTGACCTGGTGTCTTAACCAGTAGAGCAAACTGGTCCTCAACATTAACAGAGGTTATTTCCTCTACGTAAATGATTATACTTTGATTTCCTTGGAGTGGGAAAAGGCAGGAAAGAAAAAGAGAATTGGACAGTGTTCATTTCCAAATCCATTTCATTTGTGGAAATTCAAGTGAAATCCATGAATCTACTCTGATTTAAAAAGCTCTCTGGTTTAAACTGGTTCATCTGGGGTCACCACTTGCTGGAAAGGTCAAGCAATAAATCAAAGACTACAGAAGGAACACCATAATTAGTTCTATGGTGTGTATCTGAGCAAAGAGTTCCTAAGTTTCTTTTTTTTCCCCTATCTCTTTTTTGTAAGAGAGCACAAAATATGTCCCACGCACATAGCAACCAGATCATACCTTTCACAAAAAGTCACTTTGAGGTCACTCTCTTTGTCCAGTCTTTCACTCCATTAAATGCAATTACTTCATTGTTGATTTACCTGTCATTAAAGGCATGTGTTTGAACAAGATTTATTGAGTGAGTTTTGTGCCAGTTGACTTGCAATAGATTGCACAATATTCAAAAAGGCTCATTTGCCTGGCATTACATTAGAGGCAGGGTGATTGCAACACAAAGCAATGTAAATGAGTTCGGAGAGGCTCCATCACTCATGTTGTCATGTACTGAATCCTATTATTATTTATTACCATAATTGTACTGTGTTTCCTGGGGCGATAAATTAGGACTGATGGATCCTACTGACAGCCAAGGACTGGACTCGCTCTATATAATTTAATAGGGATACAGTTGGGTCTCTCCTCCGTGGAGAGTCTGTGAGGAATTAGTGACTGAACAAAATCTTTCCTTTCTTTAAAATGGGAGGGGGAGAGAAGTTAAACTTGGGAAGCATTGTTTTTCCTCTTACCCTCCTCCCCTTTCTTCCCTTTGGCAGCAATTTAATACTTAGTAAAAACTGAAGAAGTAGGGGGAGGAGTCGTATTTTCTAATTGGGTAGAGAACCATTGCCTCTGAAACTGCTGCTTTCCTTGTTGTTTTGCTTCAGAAATGGGGACTTTACAGTCCTCCAGATGTTGTTGCAGGAGAACTTCCAGCATCTCCCACCATGGGCCACATGGCTGGATCTGCTGGGGCTCCTGGCAGGTAAAAATCAGCAACATCTGGAGGCCCATAGATTTCCCAGCCTTGTCTTAACTTTCCTTTGATCAGATGTCTGTTGACAGTTTCACAAGGCAGACAAAATTGCCTGCCAGGAGGAGGTGCATTATGGGTACCAGTCAGACTTCACCCCTTGGGTATTGAATAGAAGCCTTTTGCTCTCAAGAAGTTCATTTCACTATCAATCCTGCCAAATTTCTTCCTCTTGACCAAGTCTATATAACTGTAGTAGAGGAACAGGTGAAATTAGGGTGGGCACTTCTGCTCCATCTCTTGATTCTTGCTTCTGTTTGGGTGTTCAGAGAAAGCAGCAAGGAAAGGAAGGGAGCTTGTAAAGACATGGGATTTGGAAGCAAATAATAATGATGATTTTTAACACCAATCCTGGGGAGAGTGTCTGAACATTGAACATAGAACCATAGGGATGGAAGGGATCTCAGAAGTGTTCTAGTCCAACCCTCTGCTCAAGGCAGGAGACTTACACCATCCTAGTCAAATGGTTGTCCAGTCTATTTTTGAAAACTGCCAGCGATGGAGCACCCACAGCTCTGGGAAACAAACTGTTTCATACACTAATTGTTCTCACTGTCAAAAAAAATTTCCTTACTTCTAGGTTGGGTTTCCCTTAACAAACTTCCACCTATTACTTCTTGTCCTGCCCTCTGGTGCTTTGGAGAATAAGTCAAGGCCCTCCTTTCTGTAACATCTGCTCAAGTACTGGAAGACAGTTATCATGTCCCCCCTAATTCTTCTCTTTGATAGGCTAGACATACCTATTCTACTTACCATTTTCTTTCGACTTGCCTACCATGTTCTTCTGAAGATTAATACAAGTTGTGTAAAATGAATAACTGAATAGCTGAAATCTTTATGATACATTAATTCTTTGGCAAGCTAATCAGCAAGTAAGACATTGAAGAAGGTTTTCCAAAAATGAATTCAGTTGTGACAGTGTAAACACAACTGATACACACAATCCCCGATCTGCCTATAAGCATAATAAAGCTTCATTGGGGCTGGCATGAAGCTTCCACATTTTACTGTGACAGAGGGACAGCTAAACAAGTTTTCATTCTTCTTACAGGATATTTTAATTTACAATACAGTTCCAATGTCTGGTGTTTTTATCAATCCATTTATCCTAGTGGGCGGCATAATGGCTCAGCAGTTAAGACCCTGGGCTTGTCACTTGAAGGCAGGACAAGAAGCAAAGGATGGAAACTACTCAAGGAGAGAAGCAACCTAGAACTAAGGAAAAATTTCCTGACAGTGAGAACAATTAAGCAGACTTGCTTCAAGAAGTTGTGGATACTGGAGGTTTTTAAGAAGAGTTTGGACAATCATTTATCTGAAATGGTATAGGGTTTTGGGCTTGAGCAAAGAGTTGGACTAGAAGACCTCCAATGTCTCTTCCAATTCTGTCATTCTTTAACAGATTTACAGAGGCACCTTATAGGTCATCTAGTCCAACCCCCCACTCAAGCAGGAGACCCTACACCAGTGATGGCTAACCTTTTTGCTGTCGCGTGCCAAAAGTGGGGATCATGCGGGGGGGGGGGGTTGTGCATGTGTGTGCCCATACCATAATTCAATGTGCCCCACCCCCTGCACATGTGCGTGTGACACCCCCCCTCCCCGCACTACCCCCACTTTTGGCACGCAATGGCACAGTGGGCCTGGTGGGCCTGTTTTCTGCCCTCCCCAGGCTCCAGAGACTTTCTTGGAGCCTGGGGAGGGTGAAAACAGCCTTCCCTCCCCCACCTGGGAGGCCCTCCAGAGGCCGGAAACAGCCCATTTCCCAACTTCAGGTAGGCCCGGAAGGCCTGAAAATTAGCTAGCCGGCATGTGTATGCGCATTGGAGCTGAGTAGGGCAACACTCACGTGCCCACAGATATGGCTCCGCATGCCACCTGTGGCACCTGTGCCATAGGTTCGTCATCATGGCCCTACACCATTTCTGACAAATGGCAGTCCAATCTTTTCTTGAAAGCCTCAAGCGATGAAGCTCCCACAACTTCCGAAGGCAAACTGTGCCATTGGTTGATTGCTCTCACTGTCAGAAAGTTCCTCCTCATTTCTAGGTTGAATCTCTCTTTGGTCAGTTTCCATCCATTATTCCTTGTCTGGCCTTCAGGTGCTTTGGAAAACAGCTTGACTCCCTCCTCTCTGTGGCAGCCCCTCAAATATTGGAACACTGCTATCATTTCTCCCCTGGTCCTTTTCTTCACTAGACTAGCCATGCCCAGTTCCTGCAATCATTCTTCATATGTTTTAGCCTCCAGTCCCCTAATCATCCTGGTTGCTTTTCTCTGCACTTTTTCTAGAGTCCCAACATCTTTTTTATAGTGTGGTGACCAAGCCTGGTTACCCCCAGTTTATATGTGTGCTTTTGGTTTTTCTTACCTAAGTGTAGGACTTTACTTTTCTCTACATTGAATTTCATTTTGTTAGATAGGGCCCAATGTTCAAGTTTGTCAAGATCCATCTGGATCTCCAGCCTATCTTCTAGGGTGTTAGCTATTCCTGCCAGCTTAGTATCATCTGCAAATTTGGTGAGTTCCCCTTCTATTCCCTCATCTAAGTCTTTTATGAAGATATTGAAGAGTACTGGGCCTAAGACGGAACCTTATGGCACCCCACTGCTTACTTCTCTCCATGTAGACTTAGAGCCATTAAGGACTACTCATTGAGTATGATTTGTCAGCCAGTTGCAAATCTATCTGGTGGTGAAGCTATCTATCCCACTTTTTTCTAGCTTACAAAGAAGTAAGAAGGTTGCTGTCTACTTTGTTGAATGCCTTGCTGAAGTCTAAGTATATTATGTCCACAGTATTTCGCTGGTCTACTAACTTAGTCACTATATTGAAGAAAGAAATAAGATTGGTTTGGCATGATCTGTTTTTAACAAACCCATGCTGACTGCTAATTATTACTTTACTTGGTTCTAGGTGTTGGCAGATCTGTTTTTTTCTTATCTTTTCCAGTATCTTCCTGGGTATTGATGTTAGGCTGATTTGGTCTGTAGTTTCCTGGGTCTGTTTTTTTCCCCTTTTTTGAAGATGGGAACCACATCAGCTCTTTCCCAGTCCTCTGGTAGTTCCCCAGTGTTCCAGGATTTTTGAAAGATGTGGTGCAATGGTTCTGAGATGACATCTGCCAGCTCCTTTAGAACTCTGAGATGTAATTCATCAGGTCCTGGTGATTTTTATTCATCAAGATCAGACAGGTGTTCTCTTACTATTTTTTTGCTTATTTTAACTTTTATTTTCAGTCTGTTTTTTACAGTTATGTTTCTGATAGTTGGGCTATAGTTTCTTTTTGCATGAAGACTGATGCAAAGAATGAGTTAAGCAGCTCTGCTTTCTCTCTATTGCCTGTTACTTCCTTGCCATCTTCTCTCTTTAGTGGACAGACTATTTCCTTGATTTTTTTTCTTGTTATTTATATGTTGGAAGAATTTTTTTTTTATCTTTGACTTTTGTTGCAAGTCTTTGTTCATTCTCAACCTTTGCTTTCATGACTTTGTCTTTGCAGATGCTGGCTGTCTGCTGATATCCTTCCTTAGTTACTGTATGTGTCCCTCTTTCAGTTTTTTGTACTTGTCCTTTTTGTCTTTCAATTTGTCAGAGAGATCTTTGTACAGCCATGCTGGTTTCTTCTTGGATTTCTTGTTTTTCTTTCTCAGCAGTATTGTGCTGATATGGGCTTTTATGATCATATTTTTCAGAGTTTCCCAAGATTGAGTTGTTTTTCCCTTTAGGATTTTCATCCAAGTAATCTTTCCCAAGTTCTCTCTGAGTTTATTAAAATCAGCTCTTTTATAATCTAGGACTCTGGTATCATTTTGTTCTACTGCTTTTGTTTGTGTTATGTTGAATTCTAGTATGACATGGTCACTCTCACCCAAGGTTCCTGCAGTTTCAACTCCCTCTATCACTTCTTCTCTGTTTGTAAGTATTAAATCCAGTGTGGCTGTCCCTCTAGTTCCTCCTCTACCTTTTGGACAACAAAGTTGTCAGCTACGTTGGTTAGGAACCTATTTGATTTTTCACTTGGTGCAGAATTAGTTTTCCAATTGATATCAGGGTAATTGAAGTCCCCCATTACTATTGTAGTGTGTTTCCTACATATGTTTGTTAGTTGGTTGTCAAAAAGGATATCTATTTTTTCTGCTTGTTTGGGTGGCCTATAGTATGCACCTATGGCCATGTCATTCTGTTACATTGGGTTAAGAATTTTGGCCTGGTTGGGTTGTCAGTCCCAACATTCGGTGTGACCTCAGATATGTAGACTAATCAGCAATTGATTCTGTTGTTGTTGTTAGTCTTTTTCCTCTTTCTCCTCCAATGAATCTATTCTTTGATGTGGTTGAGTAGGGCTTCTGTCAAAGAACAAATAAGAGGATCAAATGTGAAACGTTGTACTAATGGCATTTTTATGGGGTTAAACAATGAGACCTGACAGCACATAAGTTATTGTGCAATAAATCACACCAAAGTGTGTTTCTCCGCAGCCTACAGCATGTCTTCACCAGTACCTGCATGTGAATTATTGAGCTCATAAACATTGATTAATTCAACCATTCTATACCAAGTGTGAAAGGGAACTGATTCAAATGATTTGTTCAAGACAAGGCTATGCATACTTGGGGATTTTTTTTTTTAAAGTCACATACTATAAAAAGGAGTCTTTGAGCTGCATAACTATTGTGTATCTTGCTGCTTTTCATTCCTTTTTTTCCCCCTTAGTTGGCATCATTTACTTTGTTTATCAGGAAAAGACCTGCCATGGTCAGACTGCTTATGGACCACATGTATTGCTGGATGAAATTGCAACTTCCATGTTTCTATTGCTTTGACTTGTTTTGGCCAAATTGGATGAATTTGGGAAGATAAGAGTCAATTCATTTTGCTACAGAGTCAGGAAACAGCTAGCATAGCATCAGCCTCAGGAAACTTTTATTTTATCTGGGGAACTTGTATTCTATATCACAGGGGAAAATAAAATGGCAGCTTGACAGAATTGATCCTAACATTAGGCAGAATGAGATAGTTGCCTCAGGTGACATATGCTACGTGGCAAAAACAGCAAGAAGCTGGAGAAAGTAGACTAGAACAAGAGGCCTGTGTTTTTGTCCCCTAAGGTACTTAACTGACTTCGAGTCACTTCCACTGAAGAAAAAAAATCACTGATGATCTAGCAATTTCTCTACAAAGAATGGACCACACCTTCACCTCAAACAGCAATAAGTCTTAGGTGACTCTTACAAAGTTCTCTAGATTTCCTATTACTGCCACTTAAACCATTGTAGTGTGTATCGGAAGGGGTAGCTTACTTTGTTTATCAAGTTTGGATTTGCTTGGATTCCAATTATGTAGATGTTTTAATGTGCTGTTCAGGAAAAGTTAGTTTAGGATCCGACTAGAAACCAAGAAACTGTGAGTTCTTCTCCCACTTTAGGCATGAAAGCCAACTGGGTGACTTTGGGTCAGTTTCTCTCTTTCTTAGCCCAAGTCACCTCATAGAGTTGTTGTGGGGAAAATAGGAAGAAGGAGTGTTAAGTATGAACAACACACATATATATTATGTACCCCCTAAAGTACATACTTTTGTATATACTTCTTAGCATTCAGATACTTTCTGAGAATTTCTTAAAATACCTGTTTATGTGTGTGTGTGTGTGTTTGTTTGAATTGGACACTGTACTAGAAAATTTGAAATGTAGATTTTGGTGTATGGCTCTGTTCCAGCTCAGATATAAACTTAGAAATGGAAAACTGGTAAATGTCAATACTCTGTTCACACCTTGTATTAAGTCCATGTTTATTCAGTTCTGATTTCTTAAATAAACCACAATTGCTGGAGTTCACATAACACACTATGACCCTTTCACCCCATGTTCCTAAATATTATGGGTGTCAGGTTTCGATGTCGTCTCAAATAAATTGCATTTCCAAACCAATAGTCTTTGATGAAATCTTTCATTTATTAAGCACAACAATTGGTGTGATTTGTGAGCTAGGTATTTCTTACAACCAGATCTTGTGTAAAAGACAGAGTGTTGCAATCATTTATTTTCTCAAAGGAAAACCCAAAGCAAACAGTCATGTGCACTCTTGCGTTCTCTCTCTCTCTCTCTCTCTCTCTCTCTCTCTCTCTCTCTCTCTCT
>WNWU01000058.1:1797600-1838088 GCA_012654045.1 Ptyas mucosa | reverse complement strand
CTCTCTCTCTCTCTCTCTCTCTCTCTCTCTCTCTCTCTCTCTCTCTCACACACACACACACACACACACACACACACACACACATCACAAACACCCCTATTAGACATTATCAACACCATCTTAGTTTCCTTCTTCTCAGGCTGTTGCCCAAGATCACATTCCTCTCCTTGCCACAGTCATATGAAACCAGTCACTCAAACATCAAAGTTGTGAGACTCCTTGGGCCCCAAGCTCCACTGTACCAGTGACACGTTTTTGGGTCAAGCTTGTCACATTAATAGAATTTGCTGTCAAACCTCAGTCACTGCAATAATAAAGGTATTGTCTGGAGCTCAGCATTGCTGATGGGCAGATTCCCAAGAAATCTGATACAAGGCCAATAAAATATCATGGTAAATGACCAAGTTTCCCTCAACTCAACTCAGCTCCTGGTGACTTCAGACTATCAAGAAAGCACTATCAAAATGACAAGCAAATCTTGTAGTTAGCAATTTTGTTTTAAGTTTCACTTTGCCTGATCTGGGGCTGCCTACTGTTTCCAAGCCTTAGGATACACATTTACTTAAAGGATGTGATAATTCCATTTTTTGAACTCACGGATATTCTTTTCCTTTGACATTTTATTTTATCCTTCCATGATTTGCTCAGAGGCAAATCATGAATGCTGTTCAATAGAGCAAACTTACCCATTATCCTACAACCACTATGCTGCCATAAAAAAGATTTTTTAAAAAGTTAACTGTACTCAGAAAGAGATACATTTTGTTTTTATTTTGGAAGTGGGGGAAATATATTTAATCCTGTCTCCAGTTTCTCCAGAATAAAACCACTGAATGGAATTATTTCTGAGTTTTTCATCTTGTATAGGTAGAAACCACTGGGGTGGATACAATTCAAAAATGGATATTTCCCTAAATTCTTATTTACTGTACCCCAAACCTTCAAATGTTAAACTTCCTTTTTTTTTTGTTAGTATGCAAGTTGATTTCAGTAAGGTAAATCATATTATCTAATTATTGCAAAGTTTTCAAATAGGTTTATTGCTGTATTTGGATACCATAACATTAAAGTTACTTATTACTTATTTACCTTTCGACCTACCAGACTTTCTCTGTGATCTATAACATTTATTTATTTATCAAACTTATATAGCCATCCATCTCACAAATGTTGCAATACAGTTACATACAGTTACAGTAACAACAAAAAGATCCAGCTCAGCAGTGAAATCCACCCGGTTCTATCCGGTTCACTGAACCAGTAGCACTGACGACGGGAGGCTCCGCCCACCTGGTGGGATGTCATTAAGTCCCATTTTTTTACCATCTGCGCATGCGCAGAAGGTTCTGAGCATGCACAGAAGAGGCGCATGTGCGCATAGCGCATGCACTCCCACATGCTCCTGTTCCCGAACCAGTAACAAAGGTAAGTGGATTTCACCGCTGACCCAGCTAGTTAATAAATATTAAACAATTATAATGATAATTAAAAATATTAAAAAATCTATAAAAACAAGACTAGAGTTTACCCAGAGTATCTTGCTCTCCAGTGCTACTGTGATTGAAACAAACAAGAAATGTCCAGACCAAAAACTAGCAAGTTTATATAAACATCTCCAGCTTTTTCTTGGTCCTCTACTATTTTTCTCTTCCATTCAAGAAGACTGTACATTTCTCCTCCTGATAAGGCCGTACTTTCCCAAGTAGATCATTCACACTATTATTTTCAAATACTGGTAGGTATTTCCACAAAATTGCTTATTGATTGATTGACAAAAGTGCATATTGATTTATCACATTTTTTAACTGCCTATTTTCCTTAAAGGAGATCTCTGGGCAGTGTACAATAAAACAGAAGGGGATAAGTAAAACAAAACAAATCAAATCAAAGATGTGCTAAATCTTCAATGTCCCTCTTGGTGCCAGATGAATTCTATGATTAGCTGGCAGTTTTATTTATCTGTCCCTGTGCAATGCCTGCTTAAATGAGAAGGTTACTAATCAAATAAAATAAAATAAAATCTGTATTATGGTTAAAGACCTGCTTAATGGAGTGGACTACAGTTAATTAAAAGCATAGACAATGCATCGAAGTCTAAAAAATAATAAAAAGCTAAACAATATAAAGTAGAATTATTGCTTAAATTTATTGGTTAAAATCATTTTATTGGTTTTATTGGTTGATATATATAAAACCAAACATCTACAAGGAATTTAGAAGGAGAGGTAGGGGCATTAGATGGGTGTAGGCATGCATAAAGTTTAGTATATGGCAGACTATCCAGTCTACAATACAGTCCTTTCAACAGTTCCAAGAAGGCTCCACACCCATTTGCAGTACTCAGGTGACCCTGAGGATGCAAATAAATTTCCAAGTGGCCTCAACTATTCTCTAAAATGACAAATGACCAGCTGTCTTCCAGGAATATAAATCCTTCCATTCTCCACCATCCAGTCAGAGCAGAAGAAACTTCTTGGATGAGAGGCAAAACACCTTCAAAGAAAAACAAGAAAGTCCAGTTTCCTCTTGAAAAAGCACCTTTGGGATAACTAAGATGTGGATGACTGAGAATCTCCATAGACATAAAGCTATCACAATATAATGCACTCTAGAATGGCAAACTAGATGCTCAGTAAGACTAGTTTGTGGCCCATATCATCATCTGACAGATTTTAATTACTTCTGTGTAGTACCACCAACAGTATTTCTCATAGTAGGTTGGTTTTTGAGAGTAGCAAGGAAGTATAGAATTGTCCTGTCTGCCCTGGGTATTTAGGCAATGATGGTGGGATGAGGCTAGTATGAATATCACTGAAATTACAATGAATGAAAGTGAAGCCCAGCTATCTGAGGAACCACAATTTTTGGAGGGTGTCTTTCCTGACACATTCTTCCAAGGCCACTATAACGTTCTACTGGGAAAAGTTTTGTACTCACTATTGAGCAGGGGGTTGGGCTAGAAGACGTCCAAGATCCGTTCCAACTCTGTTATTCTGTTCTGTTATTTTGCTACAGATCTCTTTGACGTTAGAACCCCCTTTGTGTTGTTGTTTATATTAGCAGTTGGTAACTTCTGTCAACTCAAGTACTACAATTTAGTAGAATTTGCATGACATGTTTGCATTCCTGTGCTAGTAGTGCCTTTTCATGGGATAATTATTTCAGCATATGACTTGCCAGGCTGAAATTTCTCCTTACAGATTTTGGACAGGACCAGAGGTAAGATTCACTTACCTTCCCTACCAGTTCACAAATGTGAGCGCATGTGCCACCTCTGCGCATGTGCATGGCCTTCTGAGCATACGTAGTAGTCACACATTATGTCCAGGCGGATGGACCGAGCCTCCTGCAGTTGCCGCTACCAGTTCATGTGATCCAGAGAGAACCAGCTGAATCCCACCACTGGACAGGATCATCTCATCTGTGTGCATCAACACATGCCCAGCAATATTGAGCAAAGCACAAAGAAGCACAGATTAGAGATGTGGATTTAGGCAGCAGATAAATGGCCTAAATAAATAGAGAGATGGATAGCTTTAAACAAGTATCTTCTTGGTTATGGTCACAATCACTAGCAGGATACCAGGTGAGATTCCTGATACATTCCTGTTTAAAAAAAACATTTGCAGCTGAACATTTTTCTAATCCTCCTCCTCCTCCTCCTCCTCCTCCTCCTCCTCCCCCTCCCCCCCCCCTTCCTCCTCCTTTATTTTAATAACCCTTGCGTTAATGTTGGGAAAATGTAAGCAATTATGTCTGTTAGCTGACATAATTTTAGACAAATACAACTTCTTATCAAATAAATATGCAATAAATGTTTGATGAACAGAACCCTTTGGTAGGACTCCTGATACTAATTTAAGGAGAAGTAGCAAATGATTTTTTTTAAAATATTCTGATTGCTCCCCAGAGACAAATGATACTTCACAAACCTATTTTTAACAAATGAATTATTGACTTAAACTGGCACAATTAATCACGATATAATGAGATCAGGGGATGTTAGATGCTCATTCATCATGGCAGATGATGACTACTGACTCTTCCAAAAAATTAGACACTTTAATCACTCTCAGATGAACAGTCCCGTGCTTTCAAATTTCAATCTTAAGGAACTGGCAATATAGGATAAGAAGAAGCCTCTTTGGAGGGAATAAAAGGAATGTCAGCCATCATATTCGTCTGTGGCAGTTCCTTTCTTAATGGGAAGAGGAAGGAGTGTCGGGGGCATGAAGAAAGAGACCTGTTTTCCATGGAGAAAGAACTAGAAAAATCACCTGCTAGAAAAAGTGATGGTCTCAACCACTACCTAGTATATACAGGTACTCCTTACCTTATGACCACAACTGAGCCCAGAATTTATCTTGCTAAAGAAGAAATTTGTTAAGTGAGTTTTGTCCCACTTTACTATTTTTCTTGCCACATTTGTTAAGTGTATCATTTTAGTTGTTAAATTACATGGTCGTTCAGTGAATCTGGCTTCCCCGTTGACTTTGCTTGTCAGAAGGTCGCAAAAGGTGGTCACATGACCCTAGGTACTGCAACCATCATAAATATGAACCAATTATCAAGCATCTGAATATAAATCACGTGACCATGGGGATGCTACTAAGGTTGTAAGTATGAAAAATGGTCATAATTCACTTTTTTCAGTACCATTGTAACTTTGATCAGTCACTAAATGAACTGTTATAAGTCAAGGACTATCTGTATATTCAATTAACCAAGTTCCAGCAATCAACATGATATCCATAAAAAAACTAATGGGGCTTCTAAAAATTAAATATGATTGATGGGCTCTAAACTAAATAACACAGTAAAACCAACCATAGCAAATTATTAAAGCATATGAAATTATTTTTCCTTTAATGAAAGCACTCTTGAAAATCTTGCAATGAACCCAGAGAATGGAAAAAACAAACAAGCAAACGTGGTACATAAAATACCATAATAGGGAAATAGGGCAGCAATGAATATCACAACCTATTTTGATGTATGATCTATCTAATAATGTAGCTAATTTGGCTTCTGAAGATTTTCATCCTCTTGGGTCATTAAGGATTTTCTGATACTATTGTGCTGTTTTAATTGAAAAATAAATAAGTAGTGCATACATACATTCCTAATATTGAGATCTTCTTGGATTAATTTAAGAAGTCCAGCTTTCTTTTGTAGTTTATATATTTTTTAAAAAATAACCTTACAATGTAATCCTTAGTCAAGGAACATATCAAAATGTATATAAAATAGGAAAATGTTTAATAGAAAGGGTAAGATATTTAGAAATAAAAGATTTATTATATATTATTGATCATGCGTATTGGGAGTATTTGCAAGCACATCAGTACAGAAATTGGTTGAACTGGAGTAATGACCAACTTCGATAAGAATATCTGATATTTCATAGTGCCTGGGCTACAAAAGCTGTCAAAGTTCAAACAAGAGTTTTTAACTCAGATCAAGTAAGAACCAAGTTTCAGTTTATGGGGGCTTCTGAAATAGACACTTCAGCATCTTTATTTTTATTTCTGTCTCTTATAGATAGTTGCTTACATTAACAAGGCAAGGCTTACTTTGAAATGTGTCAAAGGGAAGTTCAGTAAAATTTCATATTTGAAGTGCTATTGTCTCTGCTTGGATGATGTTACTTCATATCTTGCAGTGATGTCTTTTGGTGGTCTGAACTGGTATTCCCCATCCTGTCCAAAAATATGAGTTGGCCTGAAATAGAGGTTGTAAGCTTTCTACAAATGAATTGATCTACTGAAATGTCCACATGCATTGCTAAGTGTTGGTCATTCATGATTGTTGTCATAGGTTGTTGGATTTGCACTGAGTAATTTTACCAACCAAGGATAGTTGATTCATAGTTCAGTTATGGAAAGATCTTGAGGCCAAGGTATAGGACCCAAAAGCCCAACAGTCAAACAAACAAAACAAACAAGGGGAATATGACAAGGGATGGCAAGATGAACAAACAGGAATGGAATCTAGGCAAAGATTTTGGTCATCAAAGTATCCTGTATCTTCTATCCTCCACTTTTAAAGCATTTAGAATCAGAGGGCTGGCACATTAAGCATAATTGTATATAGTTGTAATGATTATTTTATGACTTTCAATTTTATTCCTTTGGCAACAATATAATTACAAACATACAAGTGTTTGAATGAGCTCTCCTGCCCCCATAAGATCATGACACTCAGATTAAACAATTGCTTGGACTATTCAGTTGGTTAGGAACTCACAGAAAAAGTGAAGTAGATCAGAATAAAACCTAACTCATTATAATGGACACGATTTACCTTTTCTTGCTATAGGCAGAATCTGATTTGGGTGCAAAATCACTAATAAAGTCAGACTAATATATATCCTTGTCTATGCACATGTATAGTCATACAAGAAATGGTTGGAAAGATGGCAAATTGAATCTAGAGGTTTATTCTTTACTTCCCAACAGTCAGATTTTTCACTTTTCTAAAGATAGTCTTGATATTATCTCCTTCAGGGCACTTCAGTTCCAAATACAGGTGGCTTCAGAATTCACAATAAGCTCATCTCAGGATATAAGTGCATGTTGCAAAGGCAGATTCTAGTTCCGATTTCGCAGATATTGTGGACTGTAGTGCAGCCAATGGTTTGTAATGCAAACCATTTCTGGTTTGCAAGAAATACATTATAAAAAGCATGTCACAGAGGTAGACAGGCTAGAATGGAGAATTTGGAAAAATGACAGATGTACAGGATTTGATCAGGCATTAGCCCAACATATGTCATTGCCTACAGAGCAATAAGCAGAAACGGAAATGCACAGACTCTATCCATGTGTGTTCCAGGCATATTATGAAATTTGGCCTTGTTTTGAAAGCCAGAACTGTTCTTGCTAGGATAGGATCGCCAAGACATTTCTTTTTTTAAAAAAAATGAGAAAACAAAGGTATTTGTAAAGCCTACAGAAAGCTAAAATATATTAAGAAGGAGTCCTTGCTTTTTAGAGAAGATAGGAGGAAATCAACGGTTATTAACAGCAACTCTGGGCATATTATCTTCTGCTTGCTCCCTTTAGCAACTTTACATGACATATGCCGTTTACATTATGGTATCTTGCACATGCAGCCTTTGGCTGCCTGTATCCTCCAGAGTTCCAGATTTATGGCCTTGCAAATAAAGTAATCAGCAAGCGAAGGGAGGCAAGTGGAAAAGCCTGCTTCACTTCAGGACCAAAGATGAATTAACTCTTTTTCTGCCAGACTATGAAAGAATGATCCTGATTCATGCTTAGATAAAAGTTCTTGCTTATTTCTCTCAGGTCATTTCCACGGTTCTCTACATAAACATACATATGATTGTATAATAAAACATGGAACCCCTTCTAAGTAAAGAGATAAATATTATTTCATTGCAAAATGGTATCTTACTAAAGTTAATAATACTTATATCCTACAATGATACCTTTAATATTATTGAACAACAGCATTTGCCTTTGGGGAGATCTTGTTAGATGGGAAAAAAATACCAAATCCATTCTAAACATCTGGGTGATTGTGTGACCAACCATAATAGGTTTGCAGTATCCAATCTGGGTCGGTCACCAGGACCAGAGATTTTGTCTCCCAGGCTTTCAGACTTGTGCTGGAGCCCACCTTCAGGGAAACTTCTCTCTAGCCAGCCAGCAAGCTAAAAATGGGCTATAGCATGAGTCCAAAAGCTCAGAAGACAAAACCTCTGGTCCTAATGATTGACCCAAATTGGATCCTGCAACATTATCCTGGGACATATATATTCACATTCACATTAATTCATAATAGGTTTGTCATTCCTAATTCTGCACTAAGCAGCAGATTGCCAGTTAGTCTTCAGTGTTTGTAAAAAATAAACTTGAAGCTGATTATAACTTTGTAACAAACATTTCTGTTTAGGCTTCACACTTGCCTAAACTGATGCTATTTGTTCCATTTCAGAATGATACTCTTACTACAACTTTTCAAAAACACTTGAAGAGTTCATCACTGAACTCTTCACTGAAGAACACATTGATTATGACTTCTTCTAGTTACATATTCAGTTAACTTGTGAAAGGGCTCATGAATGCACCATTGTATATAGAATACAAAATAACAGAGTTGGAAGGGACCTTGGAGGTCTTCTGGCCAACCCCTTACTCAGGCAGGCAACCTTTACCATTCCATGCAAAAGTTGCAATCTCTTCTTCACCTTCAGTGATGGAGCACCATTTACATCTAAAAGTCAGTCATGCAAAAATGATTCAACCCTTCCTTGTTGTTTGATATGTTTAACATAAACATATAGTTTATGTTACCATTTTGCCTAAATGGCCTTTCAAAATCTCCCACTACATTTACAAGCAAAGAAATTGGTAGACGATTTGTTTGAATTTCTCCAGGAGGAGAAATCTCCCAGAATGACTTTTCTTAAAAAACAGAACAAAACACCATCTCTGTATATGGAGTCTCTCTTCATCTGGCATAAAATGCTGTTAGCGTGAGGAAGATTGAGCATCAAATTTACATCTAGGCAGCTGATTGGATAAATTATTTATTTATTTATTTATTTTATTAATTCAATTTATATGCCGCCTTTCTCCGGAGACTCAGGGCGGCTTACAATGCATTTAAAAAAACAACAACATTATAAAAACATTTAAAAATTAAAACATTAAAACCCATTCACACCATTCATGGCCGGATCTCACAAGATCACAACAGCAAGATCAATGGTCCCAGGCCTGCTGGAAAAGCCAGGTCTTTACCGCTTTTCGGAAGGCCAATAGGGTGGGGATGGTCCAGACCTCAGGAGGTAACTGGTTCCAGAGAGCTGGGGCAGCCACAGAGAAGGCCCTCCCCCACGGGCCCGCCAGCCGGCATTGTTTAGCTGACAGGACCTGGAGGAGACCAACTCTGTGGGATCTTACTGGTCGCTGGGAGCTATGTGGTAGAAGGCAGTCTTAAAGATAACCTGGCCCTGAGCCATGTAGGGCTTTAAAGGTTAACATTTGGTCCAAGCATGTATACACATGGAGAGATTAAGCTGCCTTATAGGATTGTTACAAGGATTTCACTGAGAGGGGAAAAACTATACATGTGTCCTTATTTTTAATTCTCATTAAAGCAGCTTGTAGAATACAGCCAAAGTTGCACATCAGCTTTAGAACATGACTATTTCCCCCTTGCCTCATCTGACAGAAATGTGCACTTTGTTTTACATCTCTCATTCCTTAATGTGCATATGATGTCATTGAGGATGTCTTTCCTGCCGCCTTGAAAGAGGCGGTGGTGAAGCCCCTCCTCAAGAAGACTTCCTGGACCTGGCTGTATTAGCTAATTATCATACAGTCTCCAACCTTCGCTTTGTTGCAAAGATTGTTGAGAGTGTGGTGGCATGACAACTACCCCAGTACCTGGATGAAGCTGTCTATCTGGATCTGGACCAGTCGGACTTCAGGCCAGGATACAGCATGAAAACCACACTGGTCGCGTTGATTGATGATCTCTGGAGGGCTCGGGACAGTGGTTGTTCCTCTGTCCTGGTCCTATTAGATCTCTCAGCAGCTTTTGATACCATCTACCATGATATCATGCTGCACCAGCTGGAGGGGTTAGGAATAGGGGGCACCGTTTCACGGTGGTTCTCCTCCTTCCTCTCCGATTGTTCGTAATTTGTGTTAGCAGGAGGGCAGAGGTCAACCTCGAGGCACCTTCTTTGTGGGGTGCCACAGGGGTCTGTCCTCTCACCCCTTCTGTTCAACATTTATATGAAACTGCTGAGCGAGATCATCCATGGTTTCGGGGTGAGGGTACACCAGTATGCTGATGACACGCAGCTGTACATCTCCACCCCAGACCACCCCAATGATGCCCTTAACATGATGTCCCAGTGCCTGGAGGCCATACGAATCTGGATGGGGAGAAACAGGCTCAGACTCAATCCATCCAAGACTGAGTGGCTGTGGCTTCCGGCATCCCGGTATAGTCAGCTGGTGCCATCGCTGACTATTGGGGATGAGATCTTGCCCCCCACAGAGAGGGCTCGCAATCGGGGTGTCCTCCTGGACTCGCGGCTGTCTTTAGAAGAACATATGACGGCCGTGGCCAGGGAAGCCTTTTATCAGGTTCACCTGATCTGCCAGTTTCTGGCCCAGGACACCTTGCGCACGGTCACTCATGCCCTCATCACCTCCCGTCTGGACTACTGTAATGGTCTCTACATGGGGCTCCCCTTGAGGAGCACCTGGAGGCTCCAACTGGTCCAGAATGCGGCCGCGTGGGTGATTATGGGCACAGCTCATTGTGCCCATGTGACACCTCTCCTGCACAAGCTGCACTGGCTCCCAGTGGTCTTCCAGGTGCGATTCAAGGTGTTAGTCACCACCTTTAAAACGCTCCATGGCTTAGGACCTGGATATATGCGAGAGCGTCTTCTGTCACCAGTAGCCTCCCACTGACCAGTTTGCTCTCACAGAGAGGGTCTCCTCAGGGTGCTGTCAGTCAAACTATGTCGACTGGCGACCCCCAGGGGGAGAGCCTTCTCTGTGAGGGCTCCAGCCCTGTGGAATGAACTACCCCTGGATATACGTAACATCCCCGACCTTTGGGCTTTCCGCCGTGCCCTCAAGACCCTGATGTTCCAACAGGCGGAGCTAAACAGTTAAAAGATTTTTAAATTTCTCAATTTAATTTTGGGTCCTATTCTGTTTAGCTGAACTTTATAATAATTTGAAACTGTAATTTTATCAATGTTTGCATGTGTATGTTTTTTATCTTGGCTGTACACCACCCTGAGTCCTTCGGGAGAAGGGCGGTATAAAAATATGAATGAATGAATGAATGAATGAATGAATGAATGAATGAATAAATAAATAAATAAATAAATAAATTTGGAGGAAGACCTCATGCTGGTGAGATAAAATGGTGAAAAATCATTTAGTTTTAATCCTATTTATTCTACATACTTTTTACACATGCTATATATCTTATACCTATTTTATTTGGTCAGTGTTGAATGTTATGCTTCTCTAATTTATGGGTGGTTCTGATATGAATAGGGTGGTGCAGTGGTTAATGTCTTGCTGGAAAGAGCTGGTCTTGTTAGCTGGAAAGTCAGCAGCCTAGGTTTGAGACCCGAGCACCACACAATGGGATGAACTCTCATTCTTGCCTCAGCTCCTGCCAACCATACAGTTCGAAAACATGCAAATGCAAGGAGATAAATAGATACCACTTCAGTGGGAAGGTAACAATGCTCCGTGATGTCATGCTGGCTATATGACTATAGAAATGTCTTTGGACAATGCTAGCTTGAATGGCCTTGAAATGGAGATAAGCACCACCCTCTATAGTCGACAACTACTAGTGGACTAAAGGGATTCCTTTCTGAAATGAGTAAAGAATTCTTTTACTGGCTCCTCTGGCCAAACAGTTAGGAAATAGATGCACAAAGGTATCATATTAGATATCGTTATTATTGTACCATTATCAAAAGATCCACAATGGATCATGGCATTTTGGAGACCCTCCTTCTGTTGCTCAAGAGATCTGCTGCTCCCTTGGCTGTCTAGCAGATATTGGGTGCTACAGAGGCAAAGAGCGAACTGGTGCAAATCTGCAAATTGTAACAATTCTACTCCCATTGATGGTGCTAATATTGTTTGAAAGGGCTGCCAAATGGCACACATTAAGAAAAGAAAAGGAGGGGGGAAGCTCTGTTCAAAGACCTCTGCTCTCAGGAGGGCCCCAGCGAAATATATAAAACATTACAACCATCTGTCAACTGTCAGGAAAAGGTTTTCTGGAAATTAATTTTCAAGTCTGATTTCAAGAGCCAGTTGATTTAAAGCAGTGCAGGGTGGATGGGAACAGAATGGACCTGAGTATTCTGTCATCATTTATTGTCTACTTGCTAAAGATCAAATGCTTCTTCATTTCTTTATTTATTCAAAATATTTGAATTTAATTTTTTTGTACAGGTTCCAAGGGTCTTGAAGCTGCATACTCAACTTTTGGGGTGGGGAAAGTGGGGAGGAAGAGTGGCCAAGAGACATATTTAGCTTTGGTGTAGTTCTTGCATTCCAAAGAGTAAACAAAATAATGACAAAGCTACATTTGATTGATTTTTGTTTATTTTGAAATGGTTTCAAGTTTATTTAAAGGTATGTTAATATAATTAAATAAATGCATAAGACAAGATAGCTCCCATTATATTCAAGTTTTCACTTTTTCGTTACTATAAAAACTGTACAGGTAGTCCTCAACTTATAACAGTTTGTTTAGTGACCATTCAAAATTACAACAGCACTGAAAGAAGTGACTTATGACTGTTTTTCACACTTACAACCCCATGGTCACTTGATCAAAATTCAGATGCTTGACAACTGACTTATATTTATGATGTTGTAGTGTCCCAAGATCATGTGATCACTTTTTGTGATCTTCTGACAAGTCAATGAGGAAGCCTGATAAAAGCTGTTTTTTAATAATAGTATCACTCTATGATTAAATTAGGGAAATTGCTTTAAATAGAACCTTAGCAGATCTATTGGTGATGGTGGGGTTCTGATTTGCACATTGAAAAGGAAAACACAAACATGCCTCCTAGGAGAAGACAGTGATAAATTACTTATGGATTGTTGCCTCAATTCCCCAACAAAGATGTGTCTATACCATCAAAAGCAGTTGAATTTGACTCAAGGCAGACATCACCGAAGAGAAAATGGATAGGGTAGAGCATTAAGAGGATGCTACTCCAAGGGGATTTTAAATGCAAAAACATCATAACATAAATGGAGACAGGTAATTCTTTTCCTACAATCATGGCAGACTTGGGTGTTGTAGATCAGTTACATATCCTATACCCCATGGAAAACTAAAACCACCAAGTCACCACAGAGGAATGAAGATGAAACAGATTCATCTGGTCACATAATTCTTCTTTTAATAAACCTGGAGCTTTCTGAGAATTTGGGGAGGAGCAGGGATCAATAAATGGTAACTACAGGCAATTTGAGATCATTGTCCATGTGAGGGATGCATAAAGCTAGCACACAAAAGCCGGCCTATTCTGTCAGTATGAACTGACAGTGGTATTGTTTGGTGTGAATCGATAGCAACTAATGCAGCGCCCACAATATCACAGGTGCTGCTGGTTCTGTCCAGTATGTGCAGGAGAGAGAGAAAGTGGGGAAGCAAGAAGAGGGATCATAAATCACGCAAGATTGGATTTCATCTGCAAACAGGTGTTGAGTATAACATACCAAAAGGACAAGATGTATTCCATCGGCTGACTTTGGGATAAATTAGCATAAATTCATAAGCCTTAAATCCCAGTGACAGCAGCGCAGCATCCCTCCTGTTGTTATTTATTTTGAGATTTTCACTGGGGCAATAGCTCTGCATTTGACATTTATATAGGTCATGGTGAGCTAATAGCCATCTGTCATCTGGGGACTTTTTATAATGAACATTGCAGAAGACTATGAAACAATCTCTGGCATTTCCAAATTGAACACAAGCTGGAATGGGGTTGATCTTTACAATATGCTCTGCCATCCACACACAGGTTCACAGTAGTCATTTGTTTGGCCTTGCTCTACACAGGCTCACAAATGCAAACAAACAAGCATAGGCAAGGCTTCTGGGAGTGGAGAAACATCTTTGATTGGAGCAGTTGTGAAAGGCAATGCACGCTATTGCAAAGCCATAAATAAACTGCATTGAAAACCTATATTTAGAAGCCGCAGCTTTTGGGAGAGCTAAAATTTGCATCCACAACCATTCCATCAGTTTTATGAATAAACTATTAGGGCAGACTCCATCATTTCTTGTTCTTCAGGGATTCATTTCTCAAATCTTCAGTCAAATTTTAAGCCTGTGCCTTCTTTGGTTCCAGCTCCATTTTCTCGGCCTTGAACATATTGTTCCCCCTGTTACAACTAGAATCATTCATCACAGTAACAATGACTGGTTTAATTACAGTTTCTTTCATACACTATAAGTGTTTGAGTTCATACAACACAATTCATGATCCACGTTGGATAGCTCTTAAAGCTGATTGACTATATATTATATTACACTGTCATAGTGCAATGGTCCATGAGTTCAATTCCCAGTAGATTTTTTGATGCCTCTGACAACATTATGGGAAGCATTTGCCATTATCTCCTCATCTTACCATAAGAGCCATGGTGGTGCAGTGATTAGAATGCAGTACTGCAGGCTACTTCTGCTGACTGCTGGCTGCCAGCAGTTCGACAATTTAGCAGTTCAAGGTTGATTCAGCCTTCCATCCTTCTGAAGTTGGTAAAATGAGGACCCCAATTGTTGGGGACAATATGCTGACTCTGTAAACTCCTTAGAGAGGCTGTGAAGCAGTATATAAGTCTAAGTGCTATTGCTATCCTCCTGATGACTTCCGAGCACAAACCAAGCTGATCTTGTTTAGTGATTAGTCACTGTCAGTTAGCTGTTGCTACCTGTACAGAGACCATCAAAATATCTGGAAAAGGAAGACAAAATCTTACAGACCTGGAGATGTTTGATTCCCTTTTTCCAGATGTTTCCAAGAAGTCCTATTAAAAATTAGTCTTCCCAGTTTTGTTCCTGGAAGTTGTCTTTCAAAGAAAGCAGCTAAGAAGGCCTTTGAGTAGTGATGCTGTGTTCTCTTTAGGAGGTCAGTTCTTCATTGGTGGGTGCCATTTGTGCTTTCATCAAAAGATGTGTAAGGATCATTTGAACTGCAGGATTTCTTCAGCAGCAGGACTGGCAAAGATGAAGGTATGATTGAATGCTGACCAAGATTTGACCCCATTTGACAAGCTTGCCAGTTAGAACAGCCAAGGTCTTGCTGTGATAAGCATAAATCTTCCATACCAAGGCATCCTGAAAGTTCAGAAGGTTGTAGGTTAAATCATTCAACATGTTCAGATGTTAGTTTTAAGTAGAGGAGGAAGGTCACCATGTTCAGCACAATTTCCAACTGTTCCTCTTTTCTGGCACCTGTCACTGCCTGTTTCTATCTTTCTTTTGCAAGCTTTGTTAATAGTTTTTAGTGCAAATTCCTAAATTTGTTGCCATTCTTCTGCATGATCCCAATGGCAGATAGGAAACTGCATCTAGAATTAGGTTGAGCAGCAAGGTTTATTTAACATAACTGTATGGATGTACACCACAACCGTACCAAAGCCTATACAGCAATTTCCATACCATCTCTTATGTTCCAAAATATTTATATCCTCCTTTGGATTTGCTTTTTCAATGCAGTTCATTGCTTTTCAACTCAATAGGCTTCTTCCAATTTTTACTTATCCATTTATGAGACCAGAATACAGTATACAGTAAATTTATGAGATATTGGATGAATAACTTGAAACAGTTTATGTCAATCTCTACAATTTCTCAGAGATATTCCACTTAGAAACAGATATGGATTAAATGTGAATGCAACCTGTATCCACTATGTTCTTGTAATTAAGAATCAGAAGACTATTAATCTATAATTGTTTTGCAGGCACACCCCTTCTCTCAATTAACTTTGCAGTCAGTCATTCTGTTTCTCTATCCAACTGAATCAACAGTCTTGGTAGTGTTTATATAATCACTTCCCATGAAAGTCACAACAATTTCACCATGCCCTGAACTTGCCTGAAGCTATTTGGTTTTCTTTTAGTTCACACTGATCTCTGATTCACCTCCTGGAATGCAGAAATGGCTCCAGGTAGGCACCTGGAGATAATTAACAGATAAATTGAAAATGAAAACGAAGAGAACTAATGTGGTGCAGTGGTTATGACACCAATCTAGAAACTTAAAGACCATGAGTTCTAGTCCAACCTTAGACACAAATTGTTTGAGCCAGTCAATCTCTCTTACCCTAAGAAGCAGGTAATGACAAACCACTTGCGATATCTTGCCAAGAAAACGGCAGGGACTTGTCCAGGCAGTCACCAGGAGTGAAGAAAGAAAGAAAGAAAGAAAGAAAGAAAGAAAGAAAGAAAGAAAGGAAGGAAGGAAGGAAGGAAGGAAGGAAGGAAGGAAGGAAGGAAGGAAGGAAGGAAGGAAATTTGTACTTACTCTAGTTTCTCTCCATTAAACTTCAACCAGCCATCAGAGCTATGTTTAACAAGAGTTGCACTCACAAGTCAACAATGCACATCTATTGCTTTTATAGGATACACATTGACTATCACCATTTGGCAGTGAATGTATTATACATATGCTGTGTTGTATAGGAAACAGATTGCACATACATCTTTTATACATATTTATGCTGGGCTGACAATGTTCCTCTTCTTTCATGAAGTCTCTTGTCTTCCAGAAAAAAAAGTTAGAAATTTTTAGCAACATTCAGAAGTCAGACAAAATAACAGCAACAACAACAATAGTTCATTTTATCACCCACAAGGAATGGCACCAGGCTGTTATTCATAATAGTTCTGCCATAACTTGAAACAGTAGGAAAGCTGTTTTGCTTCAGTAAAATTAAAACTCTGAAACCTGCTATTTTATTTAGCATGATTAACAGCACTCCTTCCTTCTTTCCATAGAATCTCTTTTTCTAATGGGGTTTTTAGTCAGGAGGAAGAGATATGACCATCATCCAAACAGACTTTCAAGAGAATTCTGTTTAGGCTCCTTTGCTAAAAAAAAAACAAAAAAAACACCAATCTGTTCCAAGTTAACCAAAACAGTCTCCCCTTTTCCATTACTCTTAAATGGGAGATCAATCAGAATAGAACTGGAAGGCACCTTGGAGGTCTTCTAGTCCAACCCCCTGCTCAAGCAGGAGACTACCCCATTTCAAACAAATGGTTGTCCAATCTCTTCTTTAAAATGTCCAGTGTTGAAGCACCCCACAAATTCAGGAGGTAAGTTGTTTCAGTGATTAATTGTTCTAACTTTCAGGAAATTTCTCCTTAGTTTGAAGTTGGTTCTCTCCTTGATAAGTTTCCATCCTTTGCTTTTTTTCCTGCCTTCAGGTGCTTTGGAAAATAGCTTGACTCCCTCTTCTTTGTGGCAGCCCCTTTAACACTGCTATCATATCACCCCAGTCCTTCTTTTCATTAAACTAGACATACCCAATTCCTGCAACTGTTCTTCATGTGTTTTAGCTTTCGGTCCCCTGATAATCTTTGTTGCTCTTCTCTGCACTCTTTCTTATATTAGGACAAGTGCAGGTGAAAATTTGTACAAATAAATGTACAGAGCTCCCCTAAATACATAAATCAATTGGATGGAACAGAACCATGAACCAAAGAGCCAGCCACCAACACATCCCAATCAATATCTAAAAAGCCACTTACAATAGGCACTATAAATACCACACACTCTGCTAGAGAGAAGTTCCCTGAAGATGGGCTCCAGTATGAGTCCAAAAGCTCGGAAAACAAAACCTCTGGTCCTGGTGATTGATCCAGATTGGAGCCTCCAACATAAAAAGAATGAAAAAGAACCATGGCAGACTTCTTTGTTCCTTAGGTAAACTACCAGAATGTTGCAGTACAGGACAAGAGAGAAAGAGTGACAGCATACTTAGTAATGTGGTCCTTTGATCAGTGGAACACAAGCAAAACTAATTTTACCAAAACAAAGACCTCTTCCCATATTAACCTGTCTAGCTTTGGGCTTATACAATGAAAGCCACAATGATATATCATTTTCTTTCCTTCTTTTCTCTCTCTGAAGCTCTGGTTCTGATTAACAGGTTTCAGAGAAGGAATGAACCAATTTTAAATGAGAACATTCTGGGTTGGAGAGGGGTGGAAAAAAGCAGCTAATGATTTAGAAGAAAAGGCATTGTTGATGCAAGCCTGCCAGCAGCTGGAAGTTCTGGAAAGTACCAGGTTGCAAGTACCTGGCATTCTCCAGCCCCTCTTTCTTTTAGTATTTTGGGGAACTTACTGGAATATGGTTGACGTTGCCATTTCTTAGCCTCAGATACTACTGTTTTCTTTGATTCAGAGACAATTTAAAATTGAATTCTAATTCATCTGTGCTGTTAAGATGCACCTTTAATGGAGGAATGGCTTAGAGGAGCCATCTTGATGAAGAAAAAGTTTTGATCTAAACCAGTATCACTCAACCTCATCAATTTTAAGATGCATGAATTTCAACTGCCGGAATTCCCTAGTCAAGCTCTTTGGGGAAATCTGGGAGTTGAAGTCCATACATCCTGAAGCTGCTGAGGTTGAGAAACACCGATCTAAAGAATTCTGTGTTTAATTTCCAACATTTTGGTTGGAATAAATGGAAGGTTTATTCAAGGTTTCTATGTGAAACCTTGAAGAGCTATCATGGGACATTTAACTAAGTAGGGGTTGAGAAGCAATGGTTTCAAACCACACATGGTCTGCACAAATGAAATAAATGTATTAAGAAAAGCTCAATTTAATATAGCCAAACAATAAGCTATGTTTTAGAAGTTGAGTTCACATAACCACCATATCAAAATAAAATGGCTATATTATGATTAAATTCAGTGATTTAATTCAGTGATGATCCATGTGAAAGACTCTGAAAGTCAGATGTGGCACTGCAGAATGTTCCCAAAATTCTTAATTCTTAGCTGACAGAAGGGGAAAATGATTAAATATATGACTGAAGAGTAAACCTATTAAATCTATTTAAATTTAATTATTTGCTAGTGTAAAATGATTTGACATGAATTACTTTTTGAAGCAAGCCTCCCACAAACCACTCAAAGATGTAGGAAAATGTGCCAGAAAAATGTAGTACCCCCTTTTTGGTGCTATGTGTGAATCTTAATAATATAGACCAATGATGGCTAACCTTTTCCAGACCGAGTGTCCAAGGTGTGTGTGCAAATGCACGTGTGCACGCCTGCACCCCCAAAATGCAATGTATGTGTGGCAGTGGTGAAATGTAAAATTTGTTAGTACTGGTTCTGTGGGCGTGGCTTGGTGGTGGTGGGGTAATGTCATTGGGTGGGTTAAAAGGTTGCAGAAAAAAATGCTTATAGAAACCTCTGACGATCCCAGCTGAGCCGCGTGATTATCAGAGGCTTTTTTTTTTTTACTTTTAAAAGCATTTTTTCGGCCGAAGAGGTTGCAGGAAAAAATGCTTTTAAAAGTAAAAAAACCGCCTCTGATGATCACGCGGCTCAGCTGGGCATGGGGGGGGGGAAGGGATTTTTGCTACCGGTTCTCTGAACCACCCACCCACCATCGCTACCGGATCAGGCGATCTGGTCCGAACTGGGAGCATTTCACCCCTGGTGTGTGCCCCCCCTGCATGTGCCCCCCCCACATGTGCGCAAAGCCTCCCACATGCATCTCATTTTGGCATGTTGGAAGTGTTGGTGACCCGACAGTTGTGACCTAATACTTTAGCCAAGCAATTGAATGCTAGAAGAACTGTGTGCCAGCTTTGATTTATTCCCTTAATGATGTAAAGCCCAGGTTAACGAAGTCCAAACAGTCCTGGGCCATTCTCATTATGGGTGTTCAGTGTGAGCAATGCCCTTTAGTGTTCCAGTCTGCATTTGGTTTCCCTTCCCATATCCAACCCACGCCATTATGTGTTATAGTGCAGATTTTCTGGCAGAATTTTCTACCAGTGCAGCCCCCTGCCTGCATTTTGTCTACATAAATTAGACCCTGTGTAGCATATTGGCCTGTCAGGGGACTGGGAAGAAACTATATATTGTTTCTGGCATTCCTGGGCCCTTCTGCTCCTGACATCTGGTGTGTTTGTGACAGGGAATACATTCCTAACTCGTTACCCGGGCAAGTGGAATCTGATCCTGACAGCACCATTAATCTGAATCAAGCAGCCTAGCAATTTAAGAAAGAAAGGAGGAGCAGGAGAAACAGGAGGAGCAAAAGGAGGAGGAGAGAGTAGATATAAGTTAAAGACAGAGAAGAAAGAAAAGTTTTTTTCTAATTTCCTGTGAATGTCATTCCCTTTGCTGCCCAATGAGCAATCTACCTTGCAGAGTGTGTGTTGTGATGAATACTATTATGTATGCTGGTTTGTATTTAAAGACAGCTTGGCCCCCAGCTCATCACTGCTGAAGATTTCTTAAACATTTTTTAAAGTAAATTTTAATTCAGAAGAATTGAGTTCAGAGATCAAGACAAGGCAGACTCTAGATTGAAGGGTAAGAATAAGAGTGGATCATCATGAGTGGAAAAAAATGCTGCAATTTAAATTGTGCACGCAAGCTAACCTCTCGACATCCCAGCTGCTTACTGAGAACTTTGTGCATTTAGTGTAAACACTTGAGTCTTGAATGCAAAGAAATAAAAAAAAAACACTTGGTGTTTTTGTCCATTTTGTGGAGTTCAGTCCTTTTGCTCAGTTTTGGATCTTTGTATTCAAATGAGGAGGATCTTTAGGAAATATACTAAAATGGCACACTCAGACTTATACATGCAGAGACAAATGCCCACAAAGAGCTTCTATATGGCTTCAGCGGAGTATAGAAGTACAAATGTTGTACAAGTAGAGTGTTTGAATGCCTAGCAATCAGGTGTAGGGTAAAACCAAGTATTAGCGGTTGATTGGTGGATTAAATAAACATGAGCATCACAACTTTTCCTAAACAAGGCAATCTGCAAACATTTGGATATTCATAGAACAAGTCCACAAATGTTGAGAAAGACATATGATGGGATATTTAGAGCATAATTTTGTTTCTGCTGCATAACACAGGGATGAATGGGTCCTGTGGTGCAGGCATGCTTTTTTTGAATAAAAACATCCCAAGCAAGAAATATTTTGGTTTCAGCTCCTCTAGGGTGCTGACACAGACATCACGAAAGGAAAGCAATACATATTTTTATTACCCTCATTAGAAATAAAGTTTTATATCTTCGATGAACACCAGCCTTGCCTTTTTTTCTGAACATCTGTTTCACCTGACCCTAATGGGAAAAAACAGTTTTGCTTTAATTAAAATTTGTTTCATCCTTCGTTCCTAGGTGACCTCCCAAGCTGCTTTTTGCAGGGTGTTATAGTACATTACCATAACAGCTGCAAAACCGCAGAGAAACCGTGGCAATTTGAGTGCAGGAGACCAAAGGGTATGTGTGAGGCAAAACATCCAGCTGTTCTGTGCTGTTGCCATGAGAGGTCCAGGACTGTTCCATCAACAGCAATGAGTGGGAGAGGAGTTAGTCAACAGATTGAATGCATTGTACTGCATTAAAGAAGTTATACTAGACCTCCTATAGTATTGCAATTCCTGGAGTTGTGCTTAATTTGTTCTTGGCATGGGGCTTATTTAAACTCTTTGATTGCTACAAGTCCATCAGAATGATTGTTGAGACAGGATCCTGGATGAGAAGGATTTTTGTTTTCAATAGCTAAGATTGTTGCCAAGTTTTAATAAACTGAAACATTGGGAGGGGGAAAAGGTTTGAATCATGCTTTTTTTACAGGGATCGAAGATTTGCAGCATGCTTGAGCACATAGTTCATTCAAAATGCATTGCGTTTAGAGAGAGATTCAAACTGTTGTGGACCCTGAGCAAGAATTTATTCATTTGGCTTTCTGTTAAGCACAGTATGGATGAATGTGGCCTTCCAGTGACAGCTCCTATCAATGATAGGAGGCTAATAGGATAAGGATGAGGCCATTGAACAACATCTGGAAGGTCACAGGTTGCCTGTTAATGATCAGTACTGGTTGGTAGTGACTCCCTTATGTCTTAGGCAAAAGAAATCCCCATCCAACACTGTAGAGGGGAATATTTGTAGCACATTTTTACATGGTTGAACTTGGTGCTCTCTGAACTTGGTTGATTTCTTGCAGATATTTTATTACCTGACTAGGTAACTCCATTGCTAGCAAGAATGTCTCCAACTGCCCATCCCTTGCTCATTTCCAGCTAGGAGTGGGGGGGGGGGCACCTTTTGATTGCCAAGAGCTATATTTAACACTTTGTGGGTGGATAGAGTCTGGGGCTAAGGAGCTTGGTGGCTCAGTGGTTAAAGACACTGAGCTTGTCAGCTGGAAAACTGGCAGCCCAGGTTCGAGACCTGAGCAACAGAGTTAGTCCCTGTTCTTGCCTCAGCTCTTGCCAAGCTAATATTTTGAAAGCATGCAAATGTGAGTAGATAAATAGGCCCACTTTGGTGGGAAGGTAACAGCATTCCACGTGCTTCGGCATATAGTGATTCTGGCCACATGACCATCAAAGTGCCTTTGGACAATGCTGGCTCCAACAATTAAAAAATGGAGATGAGCACCGTCCCTAGAGTTGGACACAACTGGACATAGGAAACCTGCAGTTTGGGGTGGTGTTAGGTGATGATGAAATCAAAGTCAAGATTTTCAGATTTCTTTTCCCATCACTGAATTTTGGTGGGGAATTTCAGGGATTGGTTGCTTTATACACTGTTAACCCTATTCTAGAGCTCATGTTGTACTTTCTCTGTTTCCTACCTCATTATGAAAGAAATCATGCACCCAATTTTGGGCAACTGTGATCAGTTTGGCAACCAGTTACAAATAGTAGGAATGCTCCTTAGAGTTATTATTGTGCTGCTATATCGAAAAAGGCTATACTAGGGTGGCATTTCCTCATTTGTTGTAAGTGTAGGAAAGTCAGGGAGGCTGCAGGCTGCTGGATAAAACATTGGGCAATAAGAAACTAATACAGTAAATTATCATCTCTCCCATGAAATACAAATCCTAACTTAAGGCTACATCACATTGATGCTTGTTTATTGCTCACACTTTTTGATGAAGGAACTCTGCATGGAACTGACATTTGGGAACAAATGGAAGGTAAGAAACCAAGCCAAGAAAGTGCTGAATATTGGGGGAAGAATTGTATAGTGAAAATCAGGACATACACATATAGATCTGCCCATCTCCCATATATGATTCTTGGAGGTATACAAAGTTAAAAGCCCAAAGCAATAGAATAAAATGACCAACAAAATCATTAAAATAACAAAATCACTAAAAAAAAACCAATACAGATGATAAAAAAATACACACTTTAATCTACAGAACACATTCAATTTTTTTGCTATATAGCCATGATGGCGAACCTATGGCACACGTGCCAGAAATGGCACACAGAGCCATCTCTCTGGGCATGCGAGTCTCTGTCCATTGCTCTTCCAGGTTCTAATGTGCTGGGCAGCTGGTCTTCACATGTGGGTGGCTGCTCTTCCAGTTTCCGGCACACACATGCACATCAGTCACTGGTCTTCCAATTTCTGGTGCACATGTGCACGCAAAGACCAGCTGGCCAGTGCACATGTGGTTGCCAGAAACTGGAAGATCATCTTCCTGGCACACGGATGTGCACTGGGTGGCTGCTCTTCCGGTTTCCAGCACACACATGCACACCGGCCAGCTGGTCTTCGAGCGTGCACGCACACCAGAAACTGCAAGACTAGGTGGCTGGTGTGTATGCACGCACTGGAAACCAGAAGAGCAGCCACCTGGTGCACACATGTGATTGCTCTTCTGGTTTCCAGCATGTGGACGTGTATGTGCTCCCGTTTCAGCATTTGGTGCCAAAAAGGTTCGCCAACACTGCTAAGTAGCCACTTTGCCCATACCCATATTAGTGGACACCCAGACCATATGGCAAAGTCATGTTTTCAGGCAATTCAAAAAGCTCAAGGGCCAACCTCATCTCAGTTCCAAAGGGTCCTGTCAGATGACATTCCTTTATGGAAGGGACCCACAATATGGAATGGGACAACTTGGTGCAACCAGCTCGCCTTAGCCAACTTGCCACAGCCAACTTGCCATGGCCAACTTGCCATGGCCAACTCATTGCAGGATAACTTGCTGTGGGACAATTCAACAATTCAATTTAAGTATTTAAAATAATTAAAACATTATTTTAATTTTTGTCATTCATATTTCATTTTGTTCTTCTTTTTGCATCCTTTCTTTAATGTTTCTATTCCACCATTTCTTTGATATTAATGTAACTCTTGTCCTGAAGCAAGTTGTCCCACCGAGTTGTCCTAGACACCCACACACCAAATATGCCCTTCCTGCTGGACCTGGTGGAACAGGCAGATCTAATTGGGAGAAGGTATAAATAACTGGGTCAAATAACTGGGCCCCATACATATAGACTTTTGGAGACATTGTCTATAAATAAGGGCAAGAAATTACATTCTACCTGTGAAATTTTCTATTAATTTTTCTTCTCTTTGAAAACAACAACAGCAACCTAATTCAAGCTTATCTTTTGTCACATTTCAGAAGAATTTCTGTTCCTGTCACTGACTGAGACTGATGAGGGTGTTTTTATCCCTCTTAGCATTAGCACTTTTAAGACACCTCTTTCATTTGAGTGACTTCTCTTGATTAAATCATGGTTAAGATAATCATGGCAAACTTGTGCAAATGAAGTCTGATATATCAGTGTGTAGCTTTTGTGTTAGCCTGAATATATCCCACTAAATATGACCTTAGAAGGAAGACAAGAAGACAGATTACTTAATTGTTCACAATAACAATATTTCAAAATCCTATTCAGACAGAATTGTGACACAACTCTCATTGTTTTGCGACAAAACTTTTTTTTCCAATATTTGGTGAAGCAAAATATTTTGAAAATGTCAAACCTGAAGCACATGTTTTGTGACTGCACGAATGAACATGATTTTAAATGTCAAAACATTTCATTTAGGCATTTTTGAAATGCTTTGTTTAACCACTGGTAAGCTAACTAGTTCCAGGTCTTTATTGGGCCCCACATTTAAAAGAATTAATTTAGAGACTGAGCTATAAATTGGATGGCAATTCAAAAAGGTACACATCTGAATTTCTAAGCCAAACTGGGAAAGTTCGGAAGTTCTCCAAGGCAAATCAAGGTTCTTCAATCTAGATTCTCTTCAAGCTTTGGAATCTATTTTATCAAAGGCTGCTTTTTAAATAATGTCTCTCTTTTTAAATTGCTGCTGCTGCAATTTAAATCTTGTTTTGTCTTTAGCATTTCAACTTTCAGAGCAATTTTGTTGTTGATCTCTTAGCATTTTGTGGAGAATAGACAGGATCTAAATGTTTTCAGTAAATAGAAAACTTAGAGAAGTATAAACAGAATATTTGCAATAATTTAGAAGATCCCCCCCCCAGGTTTTCATAAAAGTTGAAAGTGATTTACATTTGGTGGAGCAGCCATGAAGGTCTTGGAAAAGTTATTCAAATTCTGTGACTATCTATGCCTACAAAGATGGAAATTGTGCAAATTATGGTAGTCCCTCTGATATTCTATAGAAACAAATGCTGGACTTTGAAGAAGATGGATAGGAAGATGGATAAAAAGAGTTACAGGAGTTATTTGTAAAAACAACAATAACAATAACAATAATAATATGACTTACCTGTATCCAAAAAGTCATGGGTGTCAGTGATGGAAGCCATATTAGTCCGGAAGCTTCCATGCTGCCACCTTCTCATGTGTGGGAAAGTAGGAGGGGGAGATTTAGTAGAGGGGTTGTTTCTAGACATAATAGCATTCTTCCTGTTGGTCAAGGTCAGGGCAATCCAGCATCTGGAGAAGGAATGGTCGGAGTGCTGAGTCGAGATGGGATGGCCATTGATTGGAGCATGTGATCAACTGAGGAGTGAGGGGATGGTTTTGGGGTTTTTGATTTACTGAGGGAAAACCTGGAGCTTTCAGATTCAGGTTTTCCCAGATGTGCCACTTTACCTATTCTAGTAAAGAGAACTTTGGAAAATACTTGCTTCCGCATCTTTACTTGGAGTTGGGGTTTTTTGGAACGCTAACAATGGGAACACAAAGTGGAAAAAGTTGTCGAAAATGAGAAGGTGAAGATCTTGTGGGACTTTCGAATACAGATGGATCGTCATTTAGAACACAACATGCCAAATATCACAGTCACCAAAAACATAAGCATACAATTTATTGATATTGCTGTACCAGGAAACACCAGAGTCAAAGAAAAAGAACTAGAAAAAAATCACGAAATATCATGACCTCGCCATTGAAACTACCTGATTATGGATGAAACATGTGACAGTGATAGCTATTGTCATCGAGGCACTTGGCACCATGTCCAAGAATTTTACACAGTACATCAAGAAACTGCAGCTTCCTGCAATAACACCAGTGGAACTGCAAAAAACTGCGCTACTTGGAACATCGTAAATCTTAAGAAGGTACTTGGTTGATACCTAGGATGCTGGCAGCAACCTGTATCAACCATTAGCACCAGTAAATGGTACTTATGACGCATTTTTGAATATTCAGTTGACTGAGTTTCATGTTTTATGAATAAAGTAAATAATAATAATAACAAGCCATATCAACCATGAACACCAGTCAATGATATTTATGATACATTTTAAAATGTTCAGTTGACTGAGTGTCATGTTTAATTAATAAAAGAGATGATGATGATGATGATGATGATGATGATGATGATGATAATGTGTCAGAGTTTCTTGCAAAAATCAAATCCAGAAAGCACACACAGCTAACTGATTTAGCAGGATTCATTACAGATGAAGTAAATTTTACAATACCAATATAAATTCTTCTAACAAGCAAAACACAAGGCAGGAGAGAACAGTTAGTTTCATTTCAGCAGAGCAGATAGCATGCACAGACTGCCTAGTTTCAGTTTCAATTCTCTGCAAAGACTCAGAAGCTGCAGACTAAGAGATGCCCTGGCTCCAGTCTGTCTCAGCTCCCAATTGGCTGATTTAGTTGCTATGCCTATTCATTGGCTGACCTTGTTACCATGTCTCTGCCAGTTCTGACACTCTTTCCTTCATGACTGGAAGAATCATAAATTCAATTACTTTAATATTCTTCAGATACCTGCATTTGAAGACCCACATTCACAGTTCTCTTCAAATACCTGAGAACCCCTTTACTGTGATACATCCTTTGCAATGAAACAAAGATCATCCACAAATGCTAATAATTGACAATCCCCACCTTGTAACTTTCCAATGTATATGCAACCATCAGCCTTGCAACTCTTGAACCCAAGACCCTTTAATGCCTTATCTAGACATATATTCCAATTCCTGGCTGTCTGCTTGAGCCCATAAATGACCTTGTTCAATTTGTACATTGTGTTAGGCTTTTTACTTTCATCCCCTCGTACTTGAAATGTATAAATTTCTTCCTCTAATTCTGCACTGATGAATGCAGTGGTTATGTCAAAATGCCAAATTTTATGGCCATGTGCTGCTGCCAATACTATTGCGAGTCTTATGCTTTCACTCTTTACAGTTGGCGCAAATACCTCGTCATAGTGCACATTTTTCATCTGTGAAAAACCTTGTGCCACTAATACTGCTTTATATTGTACTTCATTATTGGGCAGTACTTTCTTCTTGTATACCCACTTGCATCCTACAGCTTTGCTACCCTGTGGCAAAGTCATAGATGTGAAAACTTTATGGTCATCCATGGATTTCATTTCTTTGTCAATGGCTTCTTTCCACTTTACTTGTTCAATTTTAGGTAATGCCAATACTTCCTTATAGTTTCTTAGCTCATACCATACATTACCAACCTTTACTTTATTAGCAGAATACTTGTCAGGTGGAATCTCCTTCTTCCATCGCTCTGACCTGCGTGACATTAACTGCTCCTGTGTTTCAACCCTCTCTTGCTTCATATCTTTTTCAGCTTCTCCTGACACTGACACTGAGGTACCATCACTAAGTGGATCATTGTTACTAAGTGAAACATTTCATAAATTTGCATAACTTCTGTTCCAATTTTGCTCTGCAAAGCTTGCAGACCTTGAAATCACTATTCTCTTGCTCCCATCGCTAAAGCGATAGCTTTTTGACCCTGGCTCATAGTCCATAAACCTGAGCTTTCTAGCCTTTGGTTGTCCCTTTCTTCTAACTGCCTTTGGAATATGCACCCACACATTACTTCCAAAAACTCTTAAATGTGCCAGAGATGGTTTTCTCCCATATAGCACTGCATATGGAGTATCATTAATTGAGGAACTCCACAGCCTATTAATTAAATAACTAGCAGTCAACATGGCTTCACCCCAATATGACCTGCTCAAACCAGAATCCTCCAGCAGTGAGTCCTTCATGGTTTGTAAGACTCCATTTTGCCTCTCAACAACACCATTCTCAGCTGCTGTGTATGGATTTGTGTGTCTGTGTTTTATTCCTAACTATCCCAACCATTGTTGAAAACTTGCTGACATGAATTCTGAACCTCTGTCAGTCTGCAGTTGACATACCCGCTGTTTATATCTCCTTTCCACAAAGCTTACCCATTGCTTAAATTTCTGTAGCACTTCTGTTTTTTTACTCTTTAGTAAATAGCAGAATCCAAACCTGCAGAACTATCTACAATGACCAGCGCATACTTTGCTCCTCCCAAATTGGCTTGCATTGGCCCAACCAAATCTGCATGTACCAGCTCTAGAGCTCTTGTTGTCTGCCTTGTGTTACTCTTGCTTACTGGGAATGCTTTGGACTTTAATGATTTGCATACTGAGCAGTCCAAATATGCCTTACATCCCTTTACATTCAATCCTTCTGCAAACTGGTCCATCCTTTGCAAAACATTGAAGCTGGCATGGCCAAGCTTCCTGTGCAAGAGATGAACACATGAATCATGTGGTGCCATATTTCCAAATGTTTGTGCACATTGAACCTTTTGTCCGTGCAACACATAAAGATTATCCTGCTTTATGCCCTGTGCACATACATTCTCATTTTTCTTTATGAGACATCTCCCATTTGCAAATATGGTCTCAAATCCTTGCTTTGAGACACTCAGCAAATTATGCTCCATTTCAGGCACATGTAATATATCATTAAACCTTGTTTCCAAATATGGAATTTGCACACTGCATCTTCCAATGACTTTAGCCTTCTGGCCATTTGCCAAGGCTACTGTATTTTCAGCTTCTGGATCCAACCTGTAAAACAATTTAGAATTATTAACAATTGTTTGACTTGCTCCACTGTCTATAAACCATTTGTTTCTGCTATTGCAATAGCCAACGTTTGCAACGTTGTCCATCTTGCAATTTTCCTTGCAAATAATTTCTTCCTTGCAAACAGCTTTTCCTTTGCAAACAGTCCTTATTTAAATGTGTATTTTCACCACAAAGGATACACTGCCTCTGTTGCTGGGCTTTCTGCTTACAAAGTCTTTGCTGGGCTGTACTCTGATATCTTCTGCTATTTTCTCTTCTCTGCAGCTAGCCAGTCTGGAATTTTCCGCTCTTCTCACTCTGCTCCTGGTGCCCCCACCTCAGGAATTCTTCCTCGTGGCTCTTTCTATAGTGGCGTTTCTGCTTTTCAGCAATCAAACAAGCCTTTAAAGTCTCCAAATGCAACTCCTGCTCTGGTTTGTATTCAAATACTGCAGAAACAATTTCCCATGTTTCATCAAGGCTGTTTAACACTAGCAGTACCTTTTGAGACTCAAGAAACTGCATCCCATGCTGCTCTAACTCCACAAACAAAATTTGCATTTGTACGAAATGTTGTTCCACAGATTCACCTGGTTGCAAACAGGCTCTGTATAATTGTCTTGATAATTGTACAATATTGCATGCAGACACACTCACATACACATTTCTTAATTTCAGCCAGACTTCATTTGCAGTCTTTAAATCAGCTACATTGAGAAACTGTTCATCTTCTAAACTCAAGATGATATAAACCATTGCTTTATCATGTTGCCTCTGATCTGCAGCAGCTAATAGCACCTGCGGTGGATTAACAATATCCCAGAGCTCCTTTTCCTTCAGGAAACATTCCATCTTTGCAGCCCAAATTATATAGTTCTTCTGTCCCAAACGAGGCAGAGAAGTCTCGTTTAATTTAACAGCAGCCATCCTGCAATCTCTGACTGGTTTCTCACATAGGCAATCTCTCAGTTTAATCACAATTCAGTCTTTCTATGCGCTCTGGGCCCATAACCTGTCAGAGTTTCTTTCAAAAATCAAATCCAGGAAGCATACACAGCTAACTGATTCAGCAGGATTCATTAACTTCTCTTTATATTCATAATAACAAATGAAATAAATTTTACAATACCAATATAAATTCTTCTAACAAGCAAAACACAAGGCAGGAGAGAACAGTTAGTTTCATTTCAGCAGAGCAGATAGCATGCACAGACTGCCTAGTTTCAGTTTCAATTCTCTGCAAAGACTCAGAAGCTGCAGACTAAGAGACGCCCTGACTCCAGTCTGTCTCAGCTCCCAATTGGCTGATTTAGTTGCTATACCTATTCATTGGCTAACCTTGTTACCATGTCTCTGCCAGTTCATGAATAATCTGACATAATGTACTTGGTTGATACCTAGGATGCTGGCAGCAACCCGTATTAACCATTAGCACCAGTCAATGATATTTCTGATGCATTTTTGAATGTTCAGTTGACTGAGTTTCATGTTTAATGAATAAAGTAAATCATCATCAGCATCATCCCATGGCTGGGCCTGGATGGCTATCAGGTGTGGTCCCTATGGTTATGGGACTGCCGATCTTCGGATTGGTAGTGTCTTAGTAACTGTGAACCAACCCAGGCATCTACCATCATCAATTATGAATCAACAAAATTCCATACCGGATCGGTCATTGCCCGGGTCAACAAGGACCATGTCAGATGCTATGGCTCCTGGACATCTGTCAGAAAATGGATGACAGGGCTCAGTTGCTACTGCTGGGGAACCAGGGCATGCAACTGTAAAGCAACTGGGACAAAAGTGCAAAACTTGGACAACCAAAGAAAATCGAGAAATTATCAAATGTTACTACCAAGCATAACCAACAGTCGAGACCATACTAATGTTCATCCATGTAAAGAAAAAACTTTGAACTTTTGGAAACAACTGTGGGAAAACCCAGTGGAACACAATAAAACTGCCTCCTGGATGAAAGATACTCAAAAACAAGCAACACTTTGTCGTTCGTCTAAATGATATACATAATATTGTGCCAACTTCTTTTCCATGGTTTTCAGCCTTTTGAAATTCAGCCACTTTACTTAAATCTTTGAGGAAGACATGAGGATATTAAGGGGAGCTCCATCATGTTGGGGAGGTGTGTAAGAGAAAAATACCACTACCAATATTTGGCCAGATGAACCAATGATCTGAACCTCACCCTTTCTTCCCTTCCATTAAATCATGTCCAATTTTGAGAGACTGCTGGACAAGACCCAGAAGTTTTCTTGGCAAGATTTCAGAAGTGGTTTTCTACTGCCTGCTTCCTAGAGCAGAGAGACAGTGAATGGCCCAAGGTCACCCATATGGCTTATATTGAGTGCAAGGAACCATATCCACACATTTAGGGGTCCAGCTAACTACTTTATTGCATTCTGCCCATAATTTAGGAATCTCCTCAGACTGCTTGCTTTCTCTTGGGAACAAATAGATGACTCCTATGGAACTCAGGAGGATCATCCCTATGTCTCCTGCAGCTGCACAATGACTCAAGGCTACTTGATCCCTCCTCTTGCCTAGCTAGTAGTTTCCTTTCTTGCCTAAGGGGAAACTAGAATCCACAGTCTCCTGGTTTCTAGCCTGATGCCTTAACCATTATAAAACTGACTGTACTTTCACCCAATATATTTAATAAATAATAACCATAGCGGTTACTTTTTCCTAATCTATTGGAAAGTTCGTGCTGTTACTTAAAAGCATTCATCTTGAAAAAGGCAAATGAGGACAAGGATTGATTGGGCACTGTACCTAAAAACAGATTCTCTTTGGTAAATAGGAACAGTTTGAAAGTTTGGCTAAATACCCCTTCCTGATCTTCATATTTCGCACCTTGCTCATTTATCAGAACCTGCTTAAATAGACTAACTTGGGTATCTGTCAACAGGTTTGCTGGAGCCAGAAACATGGGAACACTTTTTTTTTTTTTGCAGAGCAGGGTGAACCCTCCCCAAATCATGATGCTTCCCCATAAAGGGACAAGTGTTTGTGCTCTTACTGGCATTCCTACTCATGCTAAAATCTTTCTTTCATCACCACATATTAAGCTGAAAATGCTGCCTCTTTGGTTATGTACATAGCACATTCCAGGTCCTGTCACTAGCATGACTGATGTGTCAAGCTTCTCAGAAGCTCGGCAGCACCTGAGGGGGGCATAGCAAAGCCAGCTTTTCAGCTAAGAGCACACACAGCTATTTTTTTAAACCACCAGGGAGCTTTCTCAGCCTCCTTTGGCCCCATCTTTCTCTGCCCCCAAACCTGAAAGAACACTTCTTTCAGTAATGGGTTTTTTCCACCTGGTTGACTTGATGAAAGGTTTATGAGTTGACATTATGCGTAAGCAGAACAAAGCAAAAGGGAAGATGAGTGGATACGCTGGGTGCCAGAGGGTGCCGGATGCAGCTGCTGAGAACTTTATTGCAAACTAGAACACTAGTGCCATAAATCCATTGGAAGCTTGTTGCTGACCAGACAGAGATGCAGCTGTATCTTCCATTATACTGGGAAGCTGAACTGTGTAAGATATTTGTAACAGTAATGTGAAGCAAAGGCCTCACTAATTTCCCATTGATCTTTCAACAAAAAGATGGAGCACTCCATTTGAAGATGGTTATAATTTAGCTGAGAGCCACTTTGGTTTAGTGGGGAAGGCATCAGGCTAGAAACCAGGAGACCTAGTCCTAGCCTTAGGCACAAAGCCAGCTGGGTGATCTTGGGCCAATCACTTTCTCTCAGCCTTAGGAAGGAAGCAATGGCAAACTACTTCTGGAAAATCTTGCAAGAAAACTGCAAGGACTGTCCAGACAGTTATCAAGAATCAGATATGAATGAATGGGATAAATAATAAAAACAATATAGTTACAATGGCCAGACCATAATTATGGATAGTCCAGAAGTTTGGAGCTTTGCTGCTTCTCAGTGGCAGTGCCAACATTGCAGAACAGTTTTTCCATGGAGATCAGGACAGCAATTCTTCATTAGTTTTTAAAGATATTTTTAAAAGTTGAATTATTTCAGAGTGTTTCCCCATGATGTGGATGCCATTATCTTTACCTCTAGTTAACTTATTTGTAGTTTTTGTTGTATATTGCATGGCTTTTATTTTTATTGTGTTTGGGATTGTTTTATTCCTACCACAGATGTTTTAAAGGTAAAAGTTTCCCCTACCCAGTCACTTCTGACTCTAGGACGTAGTGCTTATCTCTGTTTCTTAGCTGAGGAAACCAGCATTGTCTGAAGACATTTTCCATGTTCATGTAGCCAAAGGTGCACGGAACACTGTTACCTTCCCACCAAAGTGGTACTATTTATCTACTCGCATTTGCATGCTTTAAAACTGTTAGATGGGCAAGAGCTGGGGCAAGTAACGGGAACTCACCCTATCAGGTCTCGAACCAAGGCAGTCAGATTTCCAGCTAATAAGCTTGGCATCTTTAACTGCTGTCCCCTTACCATGGATGTTTTAGTCCAGGGATGTCAAATTTGATTTCATTGAGGGCCGCATCAGGGTTGTGTTTGACCTCAGGAGGCTGGAGGGGTGTGGACAGGATGGGCATGGCCAGGGTGGATGTGGCCAGCTCAACGTCACTTGTTGAGGCTCTGTTTTCAGCCATGATAGCCTCCTGCAGCCCTCTGCCAGGGAAAACGCAGCCTCCCTGGACTCCGTTTTGTTGGCAAAGGGCTGCAGGAGGCTGTTCTGGCTGAAAACAGAGCCCTGGTGGGCCACACACAGTCTCCCCAGATTCCGTTTTCATTGGCAGGGGACCACAGGTGGCCATTGTGGCCCTCTTAAGCTCTGTTTTCACTGGCAGAGGTACCCCAGGCCAGTCTGCTGTTTCCAGGGCAGCCCCATGGGCCAGATCTAAGCAGCCCACAGTTCGGATCTGGCCTGCGGGCATTGAGTTTGACATCCCTGTTTTGTTGTTGTTATTCATGAAGTCATGTCCAACCCATTGCGACCCCATGGGCAATGTTCCTCGAGGCCTTCCTGTCCTCTGCCATTCCCTGGAGTCCATTTAAGCTCACGCCGACTGCTTTAGTGACTCCATCCAGTCACCTCATTCTCTGTCATCCCGTTCTTCTTTTGCCCTCAATCGTTCCCAGCATTAGTTAGTTAGTTTACTTTATTGTCATTGTACATGGTACAATGAAATTAAATGCCATCTTCAGTATACATTATAACTATAAAAATAAAATAACAAACATACATACTCTACATTCTATATAATTGAAATTGAAAACCCAATATTTACATTCTATATAATTGAAATTGAAAACCCAATATTGTAGAATTCAATATGGTTATTGCTGTGGGATAGAAGCTGTTTTTCAGCTTATTTGTCCTTGTTTTTATTATCCTGTACTGTCTGCCAGATGGTAATAGTTCAAAAAAAGGGTACCCAGGATAAGATGGATCTTTAAGAATGTTTTGGGGGACTTCCGCTGTTGCCGTCAGCTGTTGCGGACGGTCCTTTGAAGACCGCCAGCCCGATCGCCCGTAAAAGAGCCGTTTCGGCAACTGAAACGGCTCGAAAAACTCCAAGACGTAAAGGGCTTGTGAGGAGAGCCGGCGGCTGCAGGTAGAGTCCCCTGTGAGACCCCCAGAAAGCTTTTCTTGCTTCTGGGGAGTTAACAGGGTGGGACTCCCTATCCACCCCGCTGAAGCTCCGGACGACTGGGAAATTCTGCTTCAAAGCAGAACAAGACAGCGCGGCAGCATTACCAATAACAACGAAAAATAAGGAAGATTTCAAACTTCTCACTAAACAGCAAGTATTGGAAGCTTTTGGACTATTTTAAAGAGTTCTTAAAGTGAAAGTAATTTGGCTCTGAGAAAAGGGGAGGAAAAAAAATGGCGCTTGCTTTCAGTGGAGAGAGCTGAAAGCGAAAGTAATTTGATTATTGTATCCGGCTACATTTTAAAGTAACAAATCCGGCTGGAAGAGGCAGAAGTATCCAAAAAACAAAATAACATAAAATAAAAATACCAATTGACTTTTATAGACCTGATTGAATCTGGAGAATTTTTTGGGAAAAGTTGCTAGAGTTTGTGGAAAAGGAAGATCCTTAAGAGGTAAAATGGCAACAAAGCAACCAGGGGGGGCTCCCCCACACATAAACAGAAACAGCCTCAAACAGCGCAGTTGCAATCTCAGACAAAGGAAGAAAGCCAATATGATATTATTATTAAAGAAATTCAAAGATCAGAGAAGGAGGTTAAAGGAATGGTTCAAGAGAAATATGATGCAGTTAAACAAGATATTCAAACAGTGGTTAAAGGCCTGTCTGAGGTAGTGTTGCAGATTGATAAAAAAGTGGAGAATCTTGCCTCAGAGATGGAGACCAAATTCAGAGTTTCTGACTCAAAAATTATAGAAATTGAAGAAGTTACACAAAAAATGCAAAATGAGATTACTATGATGCAATTTCGGTCAATGGAATATGCTATCAGATTGAGAGGTGTAAAAGAGAACACCAGGGAAGATCTTAGGAAAATTTGTGCAGAGGCTTTGGCAGTTATGTTGAAAGTGGAACCAGATCTGGTTTTGTGCAAGATGGACAAGGTCTACAGAGTTAATTCTCGTGTGGCGGTACAAAGACAACTGCCTAGAGATGTGGTTATATATTTTACAGACAGAAGAATGAGAAATGAAATTTTGCAAAATTCTTTTGTTACAACAGTTCAAGTTGATGGAAGTGAGATTGGAGTTTTTAAAGAACTACCACCTAAAATGTTAAGAGATAGAAAGGATTTTGGATTTTTGGTGACTGAATTGAAAAGACAGAACATACAATTTAGGTGGGATGCCCCAATAGGTGTAATACTCAGGCTGCGAGGAGTGAGATACCGCCTTAACACTATTGAAAAAGCAGAAGAATTTTATTACAACATTTTGAAAGTGGGCTCTCCTCCTCCACGCACATCTTCACCAATAGATAAGGAAGCTCAATTACAAGCTGAGATTGATCAAGAAACAGAAGCACAAATAAGGCAGTCGCAAAGGGAGGCAAGAGAATTAATGGGAGCAGTAGGAGGTGTTGTGGTTGACCCTTTTGCACCATTTGAAGCTTCTCCTTTGGAAGAAATGTCTAAAACCACCACAGAGGAGGCGATGGCTTTGGAAGTAACAACATCTAAAGTGGAAGAGCAACGCTTAACCAGAGCAATGTCTAAACAAATGAAGCAACAGCAGCAAGAATACATAAAGCCACAGCGTGAGAAAAGACCTAAAGATAAGCAGCAAGCTGAAGTCATGGGAGGAGCTAAACCGAAGATTGCTACCGTAGGAGAGAATCTTCAACAATTGCTCTCAAAACTTCAGATAGGGTCAAATGGCACTTAAATTTTTGTCTTGGAATGTTAACGGATTGAATTCTCCGCAAAAAAGAAGGAAGATATTTCACTATTTGAGACAATTTCATAATGATGTTATCTGTTTACAGGAGACTCATGTAAAATTGCAAGATCAGAAATACTTGATAAATTCAAAATTGGGAACGCAATTTGCTGCTTCAAATCTGGAAAAGAAGAATGGAGTGGTGATATATATAAATAAGAAATTTGTAGCTAAAATTATAGAAGCAGATAAAGATGGAAGATATATTGCAGTTGAAGTTATTACAGATGGTGGACCAATCTTGTTGGTCAGAATATATGCCCCAAATCAACAGCAGGAAAACTTTTACAAGTTACTTCATTTAAAAATTCTGGATTGGGACTATTCAAACATTATAATAATGGGCGACTGGAATGGAGTAATCCAACCTAGATTGGATAAAAAAACCACGGCCAAAATAGGGAATAAATTACCACAAGCTTTTTTTGAACTGAAAGAGGATTTGGAATTGAAAGATATTTGGAGAATTCGAAATCCAAATGAACTGGACTTTACTTTTTACTCAGACAGGCACAAATCCTTTTCCAGAATAGACTTTTTTCTCTTAACTTCTAATTTACTTTCTAAAGTAAAGAAAATAAAGATATTTCCTAGGACTTTGACTGACCACAGTCCGGTCTGGATGGAAATCGAGATGGGTAAAAGAGAAAGAAGATCCTGGAGAGTAAATGAGAACCTATTTAGATATGAAAAAAATATAATTGAACTCAAAAAGCATTTAAAGGAGTTTTTTAAATTTAACCTGAACAAAGGTACCCCTATTGAAACAGTTTGGGATGCAGCTAAAGCATATATGCGGGGAGTACTAATTCAAATGAATTCTAAACACAGGCAGAATCAGCAGAAGAAAAGACTACAATTGGAATCTGAGATAAAAAAGAAAGAAATTGATACAAAAACCAACAGACGGAAAATTGCAAATGGCTATAAAACTTCTGAAGGATCAATTTCAAATGCTTATAGCAGACCAAACGGCAACTAACTTACAATTTGCAAAGCATAATACCTTTTCCAATGCTAACAAACCGGGCAGGTGGTTGGCGTATACTTTGAGGAAACAAGCATTGACACGAATTATTGATAGTACTGAATATGCTGATAAAGAAGTTTATCAATAAGATCTAATTAAAAAAGCCTTTTTGGAATATTATACTAAGTTATATGCTAAAGATGATATACAGAATAATATCATAGATGAATATTTAGAAAACAAGAGAATCTCAAAAATTTCAACGATTCAAAAGAAAAGCTTGGAACAATTGATAACAGTGGAAGAGATTAGTTTTGCTATAAAACAATTAAAAACAGCTAAAGCTCCAGGGACGGATGGCTTAACTGCAATTTATTATAAAACTTTACAGGAAGAAATGATTGAGCATCTTAAAGATTTATTTTGTAATATACAACTAGGAGGTAAGATACCTTCCTCATGGAAAACAGCTTTTGTTTCATTGATTCCGAAAGAAGAATCAGGTCCTAAGAAACCAGAAAATTATAGACCAATATCTTTATTAAACACAGACTATAAAATCTTTGCAAAAGTACTAGCCAACAGATTGATGCCAGTTATTCAAAAGATAATTCACCATGATCAAGCAGGATTTATTGAAGGCAGATATATGAAGGAGAATGTTAGGCAAGTCATAGACTTAATGGACTATCTAGATAAGAATAAACAAATCTCTGCAGTGCTGGTTTTTTTGGATGCAGAAAAAGCCTTTGATCGAGTGAATTGGAACTTTATAATTAAGACTTTGGAAAAAATGGATTTGGGGGAGCGGTTTATACAAGCGATTGGTGCAATCTATCAAGAGCAATATGCACAACTTATTATTAATGGATGTTTAACATCGAATTTCAACATACAAAAAGGCACCAGACAAGGTTGTCCATTATCCCCGTTATTATTTATTTTAACTTTAGAAGTCTTACTCAACGCAATACGGGATTCGAATTCCTTGACTGGAATAGTTATAAGGCAAAAGGACTACAGAACTAAGGCATTTGCAGATGACCTGGTTGTTACCCTATCACAACCTATGAACTCAATAATCCAGATGAAAAATATTATAGAAGATTATGGCATGGTATCCGGTTTCAGGTTGAATCAGAAGAAAACTAAAATGATTGTCAAAAATCTGACAGAGAGCAAAAAAAAGGAACTGGAAAGAATGGCAGGCTTCGAGATTGTTTCAAAGGTCAAATATTTAGGAGTACAAATCACAGACTCCAATGCTAAACTGTTTCAAAATAACTATGAGGTTCTGTGGCAAAAGATACAAAAAGATATGCAAAACTGGAAGAAACTGCAGTTATCACTGCTTGGAAGAATATCAGCAGTAAAGATGAATGTTTTACCTAGACTGATCTTTTTATTTCAAATGATACCAGTGCTTAAATCAGACAAACCATTGCTAGAATGGCAAAAAGGACTGAACAAATTCATTTGGAATGATAAAAAGCCAAGAGTTAAATTGAAAATAATGCAAGATACTCGTGAGAGAGGTGGTCTTAAACTCCCAAACCTTCGACTATATTATGAAGTAACTGCATTGATACAATTAAGTGATTGGTTTGGGAAAACTAAGACTGACTTGTTGAATATAGAAAGTCATGACCTGGTTTGGGGTTGGCATGCATACCTATTTTATGATACCAAAGTGGATAAAGTGTTTAACAGTCATCTACTTAGAAATGCCTTGCTGAGAGTCTGGAGAAGGCACCGAACTAATTGGGATTATAAAATTCCGTTTTGGCTGGATCTCGCTGATACCATGTGGAATACAAATATTAAGTCACTCGGGGGTTTCTTATATAAAGAGCTACTTTACTTTGAAGAGGGCAGGTGGCGATTGAAGACTTTGGATATGCTGTTGGAAGAAGGGAAATCGTTGACTTGGTTGCAGTACAATCAATTACAGATGAGATGGAAAGAAGATCAACAAACTGGTTTAATGGAATATGAAGTAGAATTGGTTGAACAGATAAAGCGGACAGGTCCAATGCATATTAAGAGAGTTTATAATGTTTTGTTAGAAAGAGACTCAGAAAATGAGCTAGTTAAAGATTGTATGATTAAATGGGCACAAAATTTTTCTCAACCAGTTATGTTGGAAACATGGGAAAAAATATGGGTTCAGAACGTTAAATTTACACAGTCACAAAATTTACGAGAAAATTTTTATAAAATGTTTTATAGATGGCACTTAGACCCCAAGAAATTGTCTTGCATGTACCCTAATGAGCAGCCAAAATGTTGGAGATGTGATTGTTTAGATGCTACATATTATCACATCTGGTGGACCTGCAGGAAAGTGAGGGCTTTTTGGATAAAAATCTGGTGGGTTATGCAAAATGTTTTAAAGAAAAAAATACAATTTTCTCCGCAACTTTTTTTATTGGGTATAGTTAAAGACTTTACACTGGGTGAAATTAAATTGATTTTGTATATGGTGACAGCAGCTAGGTTGTTGATTGCCCAACATTGGAAGAGCGATGTTTTACCGACGGTTGACCAATGGACCCAGAAGATGGCTGGATTTGCAGAAATGGCAAAGGTTTCAGCTTTTTTAAAAGATCAGACGCATGAGAAGTATATACAGGAATGGAAATTATGGATTGAGTATGTACAGAATAAGTATCAGACTAGAAAATATTATATCGCTTTTAGCTGAGATGATTATGTTAGTATGTTAGTAAATATAGAAAAAAGATATGGAAGTTTGAATAACATACATATTGTTTGGGAATATTAATATTGCATATAATGGAAGTCAAGGGGGGGAGGGAAGAGGGAGGAGGGGGAGGGTTAGGGTGGGGATGGGAAGGATTTATATATTGTTTTTATATGTATTTTACAATCTGTGGTTAGGGAGGGGGGGAAAAAAGGGGAAAAATTTGTATTGTTAAAACTTTTTCAATAAAAAAAAAGAATGTTTTGAACTTTCTTAAGGCAGCGGGAGCTATAAAGCTGATAACAGATCAACAGAGTTGGAAGCAGGGGTGAAATGCTCCCGGTTTGGACCAGCTCGAGCGAGTAGGTAGCGATGGCGGCGGGCAGTTCGGAGAACCAGTAGCAAAAATCCCTGCCCCTGCCCCCCATGCCCAGCTGAGCCACGCGACAATCAGAGCCTTTTTTTTCTTTTAAATGGCTCTGACGATCCAAGCTC
>WNWU01000058.1:1716887-1797500 GCA_012654045.1 Ptyas mucosa | reverse complement strand
CCCCCCCCTGCCCCCCACCTCCAGCTTGCTTACCTTAGCTGCTGGTTGCAATGCCTCCCTTGCTTCGCTTGCTGTAAACCCTGCAATCCATTGCATCAGCAAGCAACTGAATCTCCCTGCCTGCAATCAAGGTCATCGGTGAGCAGCTCTATCTGCCTGCCTTCCTGCCTGCAGGGGTCTCCAACCTTGGCAAGGAAAGCCGGCTGGCTGAGGAATCCTGGGAGTTGAAGTCCACAAGTCTTAAAGTTGCCAAGGTTGGAGACCCCTGTTCTATTGGGTAAGTTTTTTTCCCCTTTGGGAGCTTTAAAAAAAATAGTTAATTGGGGTTTTTTTTAGTTGTTCTTTTTTTAGACCCAGCCATTTAAAGTTTAGGAAGTTTTAAATTTAGCTGCTTTTATATAAAAATAAAAATAAATTAAAATAAAATAATATTTGTGCAGCTTTCTGAGATTTAGTGTGTTTCTGTAGTGTTTCACTCTAACTACACAAACACAAAAAATCTCACAAAGCTGTATGTGGAATTTTGTGTGTGTAAACTGTGAAAGTTGGTTTTTGGGGCTTTTGGGGGCTGTGTGAGGTTCCTGCTTGTTGCAGGGGCCATTTTTGGGTCTAACACAGCTGCTTTTACATAATGGGTGAGCCAGTTGTGTTGTGTTATGTTGTGTTGTGTGTAAAGTGTGAAAGTTGGTTTTTTGGACTTTTTGTGCCTGTGTGAGGTTCCTGCTTGTTGCAGGGGCCATTTTGGGTCTAGCACAGCTGCTTTTACATTGTCAGTGAGCCAGTGGTGTTGTGTTGTGTTTTGTAGGTTAAAAAAGGGCAAAGAAGTGACATTGACCTGGCCACGCACACCTGACCAACAAGCCACGCCCACCCAGTCACCTTACCACCAAGCCCTGCCCACTAATTAAGCCATGCCCACAGAACCGGTAGTGAAAATTTTTAGATTTCACCCCTGGTTGGAAGGGACCTTATAGGTCATCTAATCCAACCGCCTCGCTCAAGCAGGAGACCCTATACCATTTCTGACAAATGGCAGTCCAATCTTTTCTTGAAAGTCTCAAGTGATGAAGCTGCCACAACTTCCGAAAGCAAGCTGTTCCATTGGTTGATTGTTCTCACTGTCAAAAAGTTACTCCTCATTTCTAGGTTGAATCTCTCCTTGGTCAGTTTCCATCCATTATTCCTTGTCTGGCCTTCAGGTGCATTTGAAAACAGCTTGACCCCCTGCTCTCTGTGGCAGCCCCTCAAATATTGGAACACTGCTATCATGTCTCCCCTGGTCCTTCTCTTCACTAGACTAGCCATGCCCAGTTCATATAACAGTTCTTCATATGTTTTAGTCTCCAGTCCCCTAATCATCCTGGTTGCTCTCCTCTGCACTTTTTCTAGAGTCTCAACATCTTTTTTATCGTGTGGTGACCAAAACTGGATGCAGTATTCTAGCTCTTCCAAAGAGGGGAGAGGACAACCAATGATCCTCTGGTCAATGACATTGACCCTCTGGAGTGCTGTCCTATCTGCCACTGTGCAATTGACAAACCATACACAAACCATACCATATTAGGCTCTTCTCCATTGAGTTCTTCCTTCTCATTAGGTGGCCAATGTATTTGAGTTTCATCTTCAGGATCTGGCCTTCTAAAGAGCAGTCAGGGTTGATCTCCTCTAGGACTGACTGGTTTGATCTCCTTGCAGTCCAAGGACTTGCAGAAGTCTTCTCAAACACCATAGTTCAAAGGCCTCAATTCTTTGGTGCTCAGCCTTCCTTATGGTCCAACTTTCACAGCCATACATTGCAACTGGGAAAAACCCTGTTTTAATTCATTTCAATTCTGAGAATCTCTCTGGATTGTGGCACCCTAGACATATGTTAAATAAATAAATACATAAATAGTCTCCTTTCTTTCATCGTGTCCTTTTTGTAATGCCCACTGTCTTTAGACATACTATGCAGTAGTTAAGATGTTATACTCAAGGGCATCTCCTCTTGTTTTTGGCATGGAAGTCAGCTGAGTCAATTTCTTCATCTTTCTTTTCCTCTCAATCCTAATCAGTGTCATGCTCTGTGACAAGCTGGCTGAAAAACAAAACCTTCCTGGCACCATGCACTGATAGGTTTAGTTGTGAAAACTAGGAAAGTGCAGTGTAAAATGAGCAGACCTTGCAACTAAGTAAGATGAGCACTGAGAAAAATCACAAGCCCTCTTTTCTTTGAGTATTTTAACAGCCAGCTTAAATTTGATGCAGTTATCACATGCTGTTTACTTTTTTATCTGTTGTAGAATGCTTGGAACATCACTGTAAAGCCCAAATAATAATGTATATCTCCGATCCAGCTGATGAAATGTGTCAAGTAAGTAGAAAAACACACCTCAAATAAAAAGGACATCTGAAGATTTGAACCAGGTTATGGAGTCTTGAATGGATGCTGTAAAATTTACAACCCACATTTATGTTGCTAAGCAAAACATTTATTAAGTAAATTTTGCCCCATTTTATAACCTTTCTTTCCACAGTTGTTAAGTGAATCACTGCCCTTGCTAACTTAGCAATATGGTTGTTAAGTGAATCTGGTTTCCCAATTGACTTTGCTTGTTAGACGGTCACAAAAAGTGATCACATGACTCTGAGACACTGCAACTGACATAAACATGAGTCAGTTGCCAAGCATCCAAATTTTATCACATGACCATGGAGATGCTGCAGTGGTCATAATGTGAAAAATGTGAAAAATGGTCATTTCATCCCCATGGTCACATAATTTACATTCAGATGCTTGACAATTAACTCATATTTATGATGGTTGTAGTGTCCTGGAGTCATGTGATCCCCTTTTATGACCTGACAAGCAAAGTCAATGGGAAAATCAGATTCATTTAACAACCATGTTGCTAATTTAGCAACTGCAGTGATTCACTTAACAAATGTAATAAGAAAAGTTGTAAAAGGGGAAAAAACTCACTTAAATTTTTCATTTAGCAACAGAAGTTTGGGGCTCAATTATGGTCATAAATTGAGGACTACCTGTTTTTTTCTTTCCTAGATAAAGGTTTTAGAGCAGTGGTTCTCAACCTGTGATCCAGGAACCCTGGGGGTGGGCATGATGTCATCACAGGGGGTCCATGAAGGCGTGAAGAAATGTTATGATTAAAATCTTGAGTTATGTATTGGTGGTCCCTGGCCAAGGTCTGTGATCACAAAAGGTATTTCAAGGGAGGCTGTGATGAAGAAAAGCTTGAGAACCACTTTAGAGTATTTTTATCCACCCTGGGAAAGCCTATATATTAAAGAGCAGCATTTAAACTGATAGTGATAACAGCAACAGCCTAGATCCGTGATGGCAAATCTATGGCACGGGTGCCACAGGTGGCACGTGGAGCCATATTGGTGGGCACCGAGTGTTGCCCTAGCTCAGCTCCAGAGTGCATGCATGTACCGGCCAACTGATTTGCAGGCCTTCTGATCCCACCAGAAGTCGGGAAACTGGCTGTTTCTGGCCTCCAGAAGGCCTCCGGGGGCTGGGGAAGGCTGTTTTTGCCCTCCTCAGGCTCCTAGAAAGCCTCTGGAGCCTGGGGAGAGGGAAAAACGGGCCTACTGGGCCCACCGTACCATCACGTGCCAAAAGCAGGGGGAAGTGTGGGGGGGTCACGTGCGGATGTGCGGGAGGGCGGGGTGCATTTAATTATGGATGTGGGTACCCGCACCCGCGAATCCCCCCAAGTGACCCCCACTTTTGGCACGCGACGGCAAAAAGGTTAGCCATCACTGGCCTAGATGAACTCATCTCCAGCAGAAAACTCATCTCCATTCTCAGCTCAGGACTAAGTTTTTAGTTTCCCCCACTTATGGGTTTGCAAACCAAGTGCCAGCTTCGCCTTGATAGCCAATGTGAACCAGACCCTTTCTGATTGGCAGAAACATATGAAACCATTTGTTGCTTACTGACAACAAATGGTTTCAATGGTGATAAAACATCTCAGGTATTGTTCCAAAACCAAATTGGATCATTCAGTTCCACCGTTAATCTGAGGTTGGGACTAGAATTTAGTCCTTGTTTGGTACCAAATAAGTCCAAATGGGCCCTCCAAAATTTGGAAGTGAATTGGACCCCTACCCCCATCAGAAATTATTCACTGTGAGCACCATGTAATCAATAGATGTGGTGTAGGAAAATTTTTGCTAGTTCTTTAGCTGTGGGAATCTTTTGGCAAGGGATAAAGTGGACCTGTTTAGAAAAAAATTATGTCCCAAATTATTGTGTTCCCTGAGCTTTCAGGGAGTTCTATAATAAAGTCCATAGAAATCTCTGTCCATGGTGCTGAACACTCTGCTACTGTTTGGGGGAGGCCTGTCTCAGGGTTCCAAGTAACACCCCCAATGAAAGAAAACTCCAAGGTTTGAAATTCCTCAAAGTTCCATTTTATTACAGATGTCATATTGGCACATCTGGGAAAACACGAATCTCAAATCTTCCAGGTTTTCCCCACCCAAAAAAAATCCAAGTCCCTGCCCAGAACCCACATGTCCATCATATGGTCCAATCAAAGCACTGTCCCAACTAGAGATGCCTCCCAGTAACACTCCTCTGGGTTCAGGACAAGAAGTCTTTGACTTTCTCAGAAAGGAATGTTATTATGACTATATATCATCCCTGCTCCATACAATTCCCCCTCCCAGTTTCCCACAGCAGTAAATGTGGCAGGCCTGAAGGTCCAATACAAAAGATAGCTTCCAGGCCTGACAACCTGGTGTCTTCCCTTGCCCTCACTTTGCTGACACACAAATAGGACAGCTGGAGACATAGCTTTCAATGTCCTTTTTGAGGGAAGGCCGCCAACATTGTCTTTTTATGAGGTGTAAAGATTTTACAAACCCGAAGTGTCCTGCCTGTTTGGCATTGTGCATTCTGGAATAACTTTAAGTCTTTGACTGGTAGGCACATACAGTTTGGCCCCTACACAAGTCAGCCCATCCTGAATGGAAAAAAACATTTTTATGGGTATTAAACCAGGTGTCGTCCTTTAGAGCAGTGGTTCTCAACCTTCCTAATGCCGCGACCCTTTAATACAGTTCCTCATGTTGTGGTGACCCCCAACCATAAAATTATTTTCATTACTACTTTATAACTGTAACTTTTTACTACCGGTTCTGTGGGCGTGGCTTATTTTGTGGGTGTGGCTTGGAGGTCATGTGACTGGGTGGGCATGGCTGGCTGGTCATGTGACCGGGTGGCCATGGCTATGTGCATAGGGACTACTCAGAGGGCTGAAAAATGTCATTTCTGACAGACCCTCACACTTTTGACTGGTCCTCACACTCATGACCATCCTCACATTTATGCCGGTGCAGCATTCTTAACAACCATGTCACTCATTTCACAACTGCTTCTCTTCACCATGGTGATAAGATAGGGCAAAAACGTAAAATGTGAGGACAGCCGTAAGTTCGAGGACTGATCCAAAGTGCGAGGACCAGTCAAAAATAACTTTTTCAGCCCTCTGAGTAGTCCATGTGCATAAAAGGATACAGCAATAGAGAGGGATGAAGGAAGGGAAGGGAAATTAGAGTAGGAGTGAGGGTAAGAGAGGGAGGAAGAGAGGAGGAGAAGGAGAAAGGAAGAGGAAGTAGGGAGGAGAAGAAGAGGTGTGGGAAGAGAAAGTAAGAAGGAAAGAAAAGAGAGGTGGTAGGTTTGAGGAGAAAGATTGCTGTACAATAAAAAAGATGAAAGGGAAGAAAACCAACCCCAAACATATATAAAGATACTAAGATAAAGAATGAATTGTTAAACTTTAAAGAATAAAAGAGAACAAATATGAATAAATAGCAATAATTAGAAACATACATACAAATATACAATGTATTTTCTTTGAACAGAGTATTTGGCCGGTTCACAAATTTAAACAGTGTTTAGTCATTTCAATTAAATTTACAATTTCTATATTTCCTTTTTGCCATATTTATTCCTCATCTATTTTTTAAAAAAACCAATATTACCCTTCATCCTCATCTCTAATCTTAATCAAATTCAATTTTTCCCTTCTATTCTATATTATACCCCTTTGCATTCTCATCTATTTTTATATCCATCCTCACATTGGTTAATTATGTAATTATGTAATACAGTTGTTTAATACAAATTCAACATTTTAATATAAATCAATTTATTTATTTGTTTGTTTGTTTGTTTAATTTATATACCGCCCTTCTCCCCAGAGGGAGTCAGGGCGGTGAACAGCCAAAATTAAAAATACATACTAATACAAAAGTTATATAACTAACTTTTTCGTATATTAATCAATATGAACATGAATATTCCATTTCCATGCAATCCAATTTCTTACAAATCAATTAATTATATTTACCAATAATAATAAACCAAATAATTTCCCCCATATATTTCTCCCAACCACAGCTTAACCCTTTCTGCTTTCAACACAATATACAATTAATAGTTTCTCAATTATTACAATTCCCTAGTTAAATAGAGCTTTTTTTTCTTTTGTGTTTTAAAATCTTGGAACCTCCTCTTTTGCCCTAAATTTCCCATTGTTTGCAGTTTTGCACCTACCTTTTTTGGTGAGGAAAAAGAAAAAGAAATCTCTCTCTGCCTCATTTTGTCACGTTGGAGCAAAGACCCTGCTTTACTTTCAATTTCGCTTTTTCAGCATAGATAGGGGGGAGAAATCTCCAGCAATTTACCTCTTTGCAGCTAGCTATCAACAGAGCCCTCCACAAAACAGCTGAGAGCAAATCAGCTGAGAGTCGGGAGGCTGATCAAATCAACTTATGGTAATTAAGCTATGCTGAAGCTGAAAGGGGCTGTTTTTTTCTATTTTTGCAGGCACCGGTCTACTCATTTCTTTTCTTTTAACACTGATCAGCTGTAGGGTGGCCCTTTGAAGCCCCGCGGCAAGAATTTAAACAGTTTTTTTCCCTCTAGCCATCAGCTGGGACTCAGGAGGCAGCAATAGATTGGGAGTGGGCGGGGTAAGCGAATGGCGAGCAGCAATCCAACAGAGGCAGAGGGTGAGGGTGAGTGAAGGCATGGGGGGGGCGAGAGAGGGCTTTGGCGATCCCTGTGAAATGGCCATTCGACCTCCAAAGGGGTCGCAACCCCCAGGTTGAGAACCACTGCTTTAGAGTGACCTTAAAAGCAGCTTCTGTGGCCCCATCCACAGGAAATTTTTCTTTTCCATGTGCTCTTGTGGTCACTTGGGCTGGCACAATCGGAGCATAGGTCTGACTACTTCTACTTTAAAGCTGTTGTACTGAGGCATCCTTCACAAAGCATCAGCCAGGAATTTTTTTTCCTCCTGGCAAGTAGTGCAAGGTAAAGTTAAAGTGACGAAAGTATTGAACACCCATTGTGCCTGTTTAGGAGTGGTATTAGTGGTATTACTTGATCTTGATTGTATCCCTCTGTTAATGCAATTCAGGATTGCATTGGCTTTTTTGGCTGCCACCACACACTGTTGGCTCATATTTAATTGATCGTCCACTAAGACTCCAAGATCCCAGTCTATATGTGTCCTTTTGGTTTTTCTTGTCTAGTGTTCAAGTCTGTCAACATCCATCTGGATCTTAAGCCTATCATCTAGGATGTTGGTTATTACTGCCAGCTTAGTATCATCTGCAAATACAGTAAATTCCCCTTCTAGTTGCTCATCTAAATCATTTATGAAGATATTAAGTACTGGGCCTAAGACAGAACCTTATGGTACCCCACTGCTTACTTCCCTCCATGTGGACATAGTATCATTAAGGACTATTCGTTCAGTATGGTTTGTCAGCCAGTTACAAATCTATCTGATGGTGATGCTATCTATCCCATTTTTTTCTATCTTACCAAGAAGTAGGTTGTGGTCTACTTTGTTGAATGCCTTGCTGAAGTCTATTATGTCCACATTATTTTGCTGGTCTAATAATTCAGTTACTGTGTTGAAGAATGAAATAAGATTGGTATGGCATGATCTGTTTTTAACAAACTTGTGCTGACTTCTAGTTATTACTTTACTCGTTTCTAGATGTTGACAGATCTATTTTTTTATTACTTCCTATCTGTTTGGTAGGAAAATAGTATCTTCCTATTTGTTTGTTTGTTTGTTTGTTTGTTTGTTTATTTATTTGTTCGATTTATATATGCTGCCCTTCTCCGGAGACTCAGGGCGGCTTACAATGAATTAAGCAATAGCCTTCATACTTTTGTATATACCTGCTTAGTAGGGCTTTTTGACCCACCCACCCACCCCCAAGCGGTGTTCTATTTTATACAAAGTCAGCTTATTGCCCCCACAAACCGGGTCCCTCATTTTACCTACCTCGAAAGGATGGAAGGCTGAGTCAACCTTGAACCTGGTGAGAATTGAACTCGCAGTAATTGCAGGCAGCTGGCAGCTAAGTACTACTTTAACAGCAGCAGTTTAGTCCACTGCCCACCAAGGCTCTTTGATTGATGTATTGATGTTAGGCTGATTGGTCTGTAGTTTCCTGGGTTTGTCCCCCCCCCCTTTTTTTTTTTGAAAATGGGAACCACATCAGCTCTTTTTCAGAGCTCTGGTAGTTCCCTGGTGCTCCAGGATTTTTGAAAGATGTGATATAATGGTTCTCAGAACTCTAGGATGTAATCCATCAGGTCCCAGTGATTTCTATTCATCAAAATCAGACAGGTGTTCTCTTACCACATTTTTTTGCTTATTTTAACTTTTATTTCTAGTCTGTCTTTTACAGTTACATTTTTGATAGGTTGGACTATACTTTGCATGAAGACCAATGCAAAGAATGAGTTAAGTACCTCTTCTTTCTCTCTGCTGCCTGCTTCTTCCTTGCCGCCTTCTCTCTGTCAGTCCTGGAAGACATATTTTACTTTGGATCTTCTCGGCTGCCACATTTAGTGCTTTGGGAAACTGGGAGGGGGGATTGTATGGAGTGGAGAGATATCTAGCCATAATTACATTCTGTTTTTTTTGAGAGTCAAGGACATCTTGCCCTGCACCTAGAGTGGGGTGAGTGGGAGGCCTCTCCAGTTGGGATGGGGCATTGATTGGACTCAGATCTCAGACAAGCTTGTGGCATCAGGGGAGTTCCAGAGCGTATACAAGCCTGGTACAACACAGCAGTGGCCATGGACCTGGAAATCCACCTCCCATAGGAAACCAACTGCAGAAAAACCAGCAAGACCCCTGGGCCACTGAACTCTGGATAAGCCACCTGTTGTGCTGCAACCCACACCATCTGGGATGGTCAAGTGCTACCAGTGTGGCCAACACAGGCACAGAGCATTTGAATGCCTGGCCCCTGCCCCAATCCCTCAAGTCTGGACCCCTTCCACACCTCGGGCAACGAGAACCCCGCAGAAGCCACCAGATAAAGGGAAAATTACCAAGCAGGCTGTTGAAGTTTCTCTCCTCCCAACTGGGTACGAGGAAATTCCAGCCAGAGAAATCCCTCCAGGCTCTGCCAAGGGGAGCAGCAACGAAGATGACCTGATGGTAAGTGAAGCCATCCACCCCTTCACTATCAAAACCCGGATTGTAGTGCCAGAAACAGGGGCCCAGGAGGAGGTAGAAGCCATCATAGACACGGGCTGCACCAGATGCCTGATCAGCCTCCCCATAGTTCAACAGCTAGGGATAGGCACAAGACCCGTGGCATGACCCATCTGCTTTAAGCAGATTGATGGGACACTAATAGGCAGAGCTCCTGCCACGTTGGTCACAGAACTTGTTAGGCTGGAGATGGGCCACCACCAAGTACTCATCCTATTCATCATAGCTCCAAAAATGACCAAATCAATTATATTCTGCCTTGCTTGGTTAGACAAATGGGGACTGACCATCACGTAGGAAGACGGCTACCAAAAGCTAAGGATAGGCATTGGACCACTACCACCCATCAAGCTGGACCTTTGCCAAAAGGCCACAAACCCCAGCAGCCTTAGCAAGCCTGAAACTGCAGCCCTCACTGCAGATGGACCACCCAGCAGCCCACAGGTACCAAGGGAGTACCGAGACCTGTCAGGAGTCTTCAGTGAGGAAGATTGCAACTTCCTCCCCCCTCACCACCCAATAGATTGCATGATCAAATTCGTATCAAGAGCCAAGCTGCCTAAACCAAAGATGTACTCCATGACACCAAAAGAAATGGAGGAAGTAAGGAAGTACATTGATGCCAACTTAGTGAGGGGTTTTATCCAGCCCACAAAATCCAGAGTGGCAGCCCCCGTGCTATTTAAAGAAAAAAAATATGGGGCGGTGAAGCTTTGCATGGATTTTCATGGAATTAATGCCGTGTGCATGGAGAACACCTCCCCCTCTCCCTCATGAAGGACATGCTAAGTCACTTAGCCAAAGGCAAGGTGTTCACCAAGCTGAACTTGAGAGAAGCCTATTACCGCATACGGATCAAAGAAGGAGACAAATGGAAGTCCGCCTTTACCTGTCCACTTGGCAGCTTCCAATTCAAAATCATGCCATTTGGCCTACAACAGGCCCCCACAGTTTTCATACAGCTCATAAATGAGGTGCTACATGAGCACCTATACAAAAGAGTCCTAGTTTACCTAGATTACGTTCTTACAGTATATTCAACAAAACTCTCAACATGTAAAGCTAGTGCAGGAAGTGCTGATAAAACTCCTGGCTATGAAGCTCTATGCAAAGCTGTCAAAATGTGAATTCCACAAAACCTCCCTAGATTACCTAGGCTACCAAATATTGAGCAGAGAGGTGGAAATGGACCCAGGGAAAGTGAAAGCAGTGCTAGACTGGAAACCCCCATGCACCCGCAAACAGCTCCAAAGCTTCCTGGGTTTTGCAAACTTTTACAGGCAATTCATCCCAGCATTTGCAGAAGTTGCCTTGCCCTTAACAGAACTGTTTAAAGCAGGGCCTCCTCCCATGAAACCACGACCAAGTCAGCCGCTCACCTGGTCGAAGGACTGCTAAAAAGCCTTTGAGAAATTAAAACAGTTCTTTGCTGAGGAGCTGATCCTCCAGCACCCAATAAGGATGACTCCTGCCCTGCGCCTATGTATCCAAGAAGCTCACCAACATGGAGAGGAGGTGGGCACTCTGGGAGAAGGAAGCCTACACAGTCTGCTGGACCCTCCTCTCCTGGAGACATATTCTTGAAAGGGGCAAAGTGCCTTTCGAGGTCTGGACTGATCACAAAAACCTCAAAGCCCTGAAAACCCCCAGAAAACTATTTCCCAAACTAATCCATTGGGCACAATACTTTAGGCAGTTCAACTTCAAACTGAAATACATTCCAGGGGGAAAAACCTGCTAGCCGATACCTTATTGAGAAAACCGCAATTTGATAACCGTAGGGAAGAAGTTGTCCATGCTATCATCCCCCTCTCACAATCATCTGTAAAAGTTAGCACCAGAGGCCAAGCCAGATGGCTACCCAATCCTGGATGGGACAAACTGACAGCAGCACTGAAAACAGCGTTCCCCCCAGACCCATGGCTCACAGATAACAAAGATGTCTCGACCATGAGGGATGGGCTGGCTTGGAAGGGATCCAAACTGTATGTCCCTGCCAGTTTGAAGCTGGAAGTACTACAATGCAGCCATGACTCACGACTGGCCAGCCACTTTGGGTTCTTGAAAACTCTGCACCTGGCCAGGAGACAGTTTTGGTGGCCAAAGATGAAAGCTGATGTAGAGGATTGTGTAAAAAGCTGTGCCACTTGTTCAGCCATGAAAATGAGACCAGAGAGATCTTCTGGGCTCCTCCAGCAAGTAGCCAATTCCAGCCGGCCTTGGGAGGAAGTCACAATGGATTTTATAGTGGAACTTCCAGAAAGTGTGGGAAATACAGAGATTTGGATGGTGATCGACTTACTTTCCAAACAAGCCCACTTGACTGCTTGCTCAGCGAAGAAGCTGGCAAAGATGTTTATTAAACAGATTTACCATCTGCACAGAGTACCCTGCAGATCAAGGGGTCCAATTCACCGTCAAGTTTTGGAGGGAGTTCCTGAGATCAGTCAGGTCCACACAAGGACTTAATTTAGCTTTCCATCCGAGTACAAATGAAGCTGCGGAATGAGAGAACGCAATGGTGGAAAAATATATAAGATGTTATGTGGATTACCAACAAGAGAACTGGCCGGACCTGTTACAGAGGTGGCTTACAAAAATGCTGTGCATAGCAGCACTGGATTGACCCCTTTTCAGGCCACCAGCAGCATGAACTTTATCCCCATGCCTGATCTGCCCAGAGACCCCCACTCTTCCATGACTCTGACTGAGTGGATGGAGTTGCTGAAAAGGGGGTGGGAAAACACCAAAAAGGTGCTAGCAGAAGCCACTGAGGTGTATAATAAGCAAGCTGACAAACACTGATCTCTTCAACCCCCTTCCACGTGGGAGATTGGGTTTATCTACAGCCAAATACATAAAACTGAAGTTGCCCAGTAAAAAGTTGGGACCTAAGTTTTTAGTCCTTTCCCAGTAGTGAAAATAATTAACCCAGTGACAGTTCAGCTGAACCTCCCATGCATTCTAGGGAAAGTGCATCCTGTATTTCATTGTAGTCTGCTAAAGCCAGCAGTTGGGTCGCAATTAAGACCATTTACCCAACCAGCACCTAAACCTATAGTAGTGCAAAGGGAAACCCATTATGAAGTAAAAAAGAATTTTAGACTCTAGATTGTATAGAGGTTGATTGCAATATTTAGTTTAATGGAAAGGGTACCCTTTGTCTGAAGCTACTTAGGTTAAAAGCTGGGATGTAAAAGCAGATAGATTAGTGAAGCAATTTCATGATAAATACCCTGATAAGCCAAAGAGGTGATTAGCAGGGGTGAAATGCCACTGGTTTGGGCCAGTTCGCCCAAACTAGTAGTAAAAATGCTACTGGCTCACTGAACCAGTAGTAAAAAAATGCAAAAAAAAAAAAGTTCCCACGATCGCACGTCGCTCAGCTGATCTTTGGAACTTTAAAAAAAACTTTTTAAGCATTTTTTACTACCGGTTCAGGCAAATGGGTAGTAAAAATGCTTTTAAAAAATAAAAAAAGAGGCTCCGACGATCATAGATGTACTGCGTGAATGAATAAATCACTTTTGAAAAATAACTTAAAATGTGTTCTAGATGGGAAAACGGCAGCGTGGCTATTGATCTGAAAGCCACTTTCTGAAATCCTACTATCACTTACAAGAGAACAATGCCATTATCAAGCAAAACTGGAAAAGTGAGAGACTTGCTCCAATTTCTATCTGTTGCATAACTTTCCCGCTGGTCTTTTCCTGCCATTGGTTACAAGCTATCCCCCTTTCTGGTGCAATTGATTTGTTCCTGGTGATCCCCTCCCCACTAAGGTTAGGAAAGGGGGTGGATTGGAAGCCACGGTTTCTTCCAATCCGAGACTTACAGTAGAAGCCTGAAAGCCTCAAACTTCTGTTGTTGCTCTTTCTTTGGGAAACACCATAATGCAGCCTCCTGCAGCTCTGGCCTCGAGGATCTGTTTTGGTGAGTGTTACCCTCCATTTAGCCACTTCTGCAGGACTTGATCATCTCCAGTTAACTTTCCTTGTCGAGCAAGAATTGTTCCCCAAATGTCCCATTTGCTCCAGTTCTCTTATAAGCTCTTCCCAAACTCCCTTCCAGATATGCGGTGCAATCTTTGGGGAAAATCTTTTGAGGCAGAAGAAAACATCTCTTTTGCAACTTGGATTCTTTTTCCAAGGCAATATTTCTCAACCTTGTCCACTTTTAAGATGTGGAGACTTCAACTCCCAGAATTCCCCAGGGACTGGGGATCTCTGGGAGTTGGAGTCCACACATCTTAAAGTAGCTGAGGTTGAGAAACCCAGTATTAAAGGGTCCAAATATACCTGTAAAGCAGGGGTGAAATCCAGCAGGTTCTGAGAACCAACAAATGTCACCTCTGGCTGGCCCCAGTGTGGGGTGGGAATGGAGATTTTGCAATATTATTTCCCCTGGAGTGGGGTGGGAATGGAGGTTTTGCAGTATCCTTCCCCTGCCATGCCCACCAAGCCATACCATGTCCACCAAGCCACGCCCACAGAACCAGTAGTAAAAAATATAGATTTCATCACTGGTGGTTAGGGAATATTGTGTTAACCCCTAATGTTCCTCTCATTGCAGGACACGGTCATTGGTTGGGGTGGGGGGAGATGGCCTGTCAGTCCTGGAAGACATCTTTTACTTTGGATCTTCTCGGCTGCCACATTTAGTGCTTTGGGAAACTGGGAGGGGGGATTGTATGGAGTGGAGAGATATCTAGCCATAATTACATTCTTTTCTTTGAGAGTCAAGGACATCCTGCCCTGCACCTGGAGTGGGGTGACTGGGAGGCATCTCCAGTTGGGACGGTGCATTGATTGGACCATGTGATGGACATGTGGGTGCTGGGGCATGGACTTGGACTTCCTTCTGGATGGGAAAAACCTGGAAGCTTTCTGATTCGGGTTTTCCCAGATGTACCAATATGGCATCTCTAATAAAATGGAACTTTGAGGAACTTATGGTCTTCTTTCATTGGGAGTGTTACTTGGAACCCTGACACTTTCTTTAGTGGACTGACTGTTTCCTTGATTTTTTTTCTTGTTATTTATATGTTGGAAGAAACTTTTTTTGTTATCTTTGACTTTTGTTGCAAAGTCTTTGTTCATTCTGAGCCTTTGCTTTCCTGATTTCATCTTTGCAGATTCTGGCTGTCTGCTGATATCCTGCCTTAATTATGTGTCCCTCTTTCCATTTTTTGTACTTGTCCTTTTTGTCCTTCAATTTGTCAGAGAGATCTTTGTGCAGCCATACTGGTTTCTTCTTGGATTTCTTGTTTTTCTTTTTCAGTAGTATTGTGTTGGACTGGGCTTTTATGATTATATTTTTCAGAGTTTCCCAAGCTTCTTGAGTTGTTTTCCCCTTTAGGATTTTCATCCAAAGAATCTTTTCCATGTTCTCTATGAATTTGTTAAAATCAGCTCTTTTAAAATCTAGGACTCTGTATCACTATGTTCTATTCCTTGTGTTTGTGTTAGGTTGAATTCTAGTATAAAATGGTCATTCTCACCCAAGGTTCCTGCGGTTTCAACTTCCTCTATCACTTCTTCTCTGTAAGAATTAAGTCCAATATGGCGGGCCCTCTAGTTCCCTCCTCTACCTTTTGGACAACAAAGTTGTCAGCTAAGTAGGTCAGGAACCTATTCGATTTCTCACTTGGTGCGGAATTAGTCTTCCAATTGATGTCAGGGTAATTGAAGCCCCCATTACTATTGTAGTGTGTTTTCTACATATATTGTTAGTTTGTTGGCAAAAAGAATATCTATTTTTTGTGTTTGGTTGGGTGGCCTGTAGTATAAACTTATGGCAATGTCATTCTTTTTTTCTTTTATATTGACCCTTATGCATTCTAGGAGGTTTTCGTCTTTGGTTTTGTGCATTTGATTTTGTACACTGCCCGCACTTTCTCTGGGTCAATTTTGATCCCTTCATGGGAAATTATATAGCCTAAGTAGTCAATTTTGTCCTGATGAAACTCACATTTGGATAGTTTTGTGTACAACTTATCAGCACAAACCTTCTGTAGGACAGCTCTAACTAGCTTTACACCTTCAGCTTTTGTTTCTGAATAAATCAAAATGTCATCAAGATACACCAACACCCCTTTGTACAGATGTTCATGCAGGACCTCATTTATCAGCTGTGTGAATACTGTGGGTGCCCTTGCAGTCCAAATGGGAACACTCTAAACTGGAAACAGCCAAGTGGGCATGTCACATCCATGTATTTGCCATTCTTCATGGAAGGGGGGGGATTTGGAGTTGTCACATTTAGTTCTTTTCCTATGTGTCCAATTTCTTGCCTGATCCTCTTTGTATAAACTTTAACCTGATTTATAACTGTTCCCTGGTGCCAGGAATGTCTCGAGGATTCTCACACCTTGGAAAATGAAAAAGAAGGTGGGGGAATGAGTGGATTGTAAAATGCCCCTGAGAAGCTCTTCGTATCTGTTTCTCAGAGAGGCTGGTGCAATTTGTATTCACACCGGCGGATTGGTCGGAATCCACATCAGAAGGTGGGAGAGGGTTGGTAGTTTCCTTTATCCTGAGCTGCATGCCCTGAGGGACCCCAAAGCCTGCTTTGAGTTTTGACATGCTCTCATCCCTTTCAATAAATGGTTCCTTTTGAAATACAAAGTTCTCAAGAGTTTGTACTTTCTTGGAAGGGTGGGGGGAAGCTGGTCCTCACAGGGCAGTTGAAAGCAGTTTTCCACCCATCTCCTTCTTTGATTCTAATGCAGTAGTATGCCTCTCACAAATCCAACTTTGTGAAACCCCCCTCCCCCTTCTCCAAATGGGCCAGCATGTCTTTCATGAGGGGAAGGGGCAGTGGTGGGTTGCTCCCGGTTCAGTCCGGTTCTATAGAACTGGTAGTAAAACTGGTGGGAGGCTCTGCCCACCTGCCACAACGCCATCATGGGTGATCTGCACATGCTCAGGAGCTTCTGCATGTGCGGTCTCATTGCAAACTGGTAGTAAAGATAAGTAGAACCCACCTCTGGGAAGTAGGTACATATTTTCCATGCAAACATTCAGACACCTATTATCTACACAGAGATGCAAAGACCCATCCTTTTTTTCTCTAAATAGAACTAGGGCAGCCATCTGGGGCCTGGCTGGTTGGATAACCCTGGAGCTAGGTTTTTAATTGATGAAGGTGTGGAGCTCATCTACTTCCCTGGGAGTTATTGAGTACAGCTTTGATTTTGGTAACTTGGCCCCTGGAACAATTTCAATGGGAGGGAGTTTGTCCAACCCCTTTTTGCTGAAGACATCCCTCAGGTCCCAGTACTCCCTTGGGATGGAAGGCAGCCATCTGGGGCCTGTGCATCTCATGCCAGTAGGGGTCTCTCTTGTACTGTGCCTCTTACATCCCAATGTAAAACTCCCTTAGTCAAACATTCTTGGTTATGCTGGGGCTTGCCTCCTGGTGGGAATTTTAATAGTCCCTTTCTCCAATCTATCCATGGGTTCTACCATTTCAGCCAGGCTAGTCCCAGGACAAGGGGCTTCTCCATCCCCAGGGCGACTATGAAGCTTAAGGTCTCTGAATGGGCTCCCATCTGCGTCCCTAGGGTTCAGTAGTGAACGTGGCAGGAATGTCTCCCACAATTGAGCCATTCAGCTGAAAAAACACAATTGGAGTTTTTAGCCTCCGCAGGAAAATCCCCAGTTTTTCCACCAGAGCTAGACACACGAGGCACCTGGTGCACCCTGAGTCTAGGAGGGCTCTTAAAGAAGCTTTCTATCCAGTTCCTGAGAGTCTGCAAGGAGCTGAGCTGTCTCCCAGCCTCAGGGTATTCCCTGCCCTTGTATCTCTCTGCAGGTCCCTGCCGTTGTTGCTGCTCCTGCCAGGGTGGCCATTACTTTTGCCAGGGTGCCCAGGAATGAGGTTTTCCCATCTCCCTCCTCCAGATGGTTCCAATGCCCATCGCCCCCACTATTGTTACACCCCTAATATAAGCTTTAGGTGTGTCCCATAAATTTTGTAAGGTTGTGTATTCCTTTAAGTTTTTCTTCAAAAAAAAAATCTAACTCTTTTTCTATCCCTTGGACATATATTTTTTTTCTTTTAGAACCCTCTGATTCATGGGCCATCTCCCTGTCTTTTTTGTTCTTCCTTTCCATTTTACTATTAGAGGATTATGGTCCGCTCATACATTTGATGCTATTTCTACCTCCACTATGTTTTTACCCAATTCCAAATCCATCCAAACCATATCTATCCTGGACCATAAATTATGAGGGTTGGAAAAGAAAGTATATTGACTTTTCTGTGGGTATAGTTCTCTCCAGATATCTTGTAAGTTCAGTTCTTGTGTCATTTCGAAGAAGGTATTTGGCAATGTTCTCCTTTTCTTCTTATTCTTTTTACCAGTGGTGTAATCTTTTTTGGGATCCACCACCGCATTAAAGTCTCCTAATAAGCATACATTCTCCAATTCTAATTCTATTTTCTTATGCAATTTACGATAGTATTCCCTCTGATTAGTGTTTGGTGCGTAAATAACTGCCAATAATGTTAGTTTTTGCCTTATTGTTACTTCAATTAATAATGTTCTCCCTTCTTCGTCTGTGTAAATCTGTCTTGGTTTTAACCAATCTTTTGTGTATACCGCAATGCCCCTCTTCTTTTTTTGTGCCAGAGTCAAATAAAGTTTCCCTATTTTAGGAGATTCTAGAATGCCACCTTGCTGTTTTTTGATATGTACTTCTTGAAAACATGTGATATCCATATTTTGTTTTTGGAATTTAGAAAATACGTGCTTTCTTTTAACTGGAGAGTTCAGCCCATTTATATTGATTGATATTAACTTAATTTCTTCTTTCATATTATTATTTTTTGGTGCTCCTTGTTTCTCTTCTCGGTCTTATCTCCCATTGTGTCCTCGTCCTCGCCTCCTCTCTTTCCTGATGTCTCTTTCCATCCTCTCTCCTACTTCTTGGTCCAACTCCTTTTCTTTCAATTGTTGTTCTTCCTGGCTTTTACGATCTGTCTGTTCTCCACTATCCTGTTCCTCATCCGTTACTAGATAGCTCTCATAGAAGTCTTGGGCTTTGTCCAGTGTATCTATTCTGATTTTTTTATCCTGCCAAGATATCAGCATACCCTCTGGGATAAGCCACCGAAATGTTATCTTATACTTGACAAGATGTGAAGAGAGAAAGTGGTAGTTCCACCTTCGTTCTCTGATTCTTCTGGGTACCTGCTTGAGGATTACGATTTCTCTCCCCTTGTAGGTCAGTGGGACATCTCGAGTCCTTCTATAAATTCCATCCCTAATTGTTTTTTTGTTTTGTTTTGTTTTGTTTTTTTGCAAACCTCATGTTTACTTTCCATGGTAATTTATGATGTCGTGCATAATTAGTGTGGACTCTGTAGAATTCATCAATGCCAGTCTGTATTTCATGTTTATTCATCTGTAACATGTCAGCCAACATTTCTGTCATCAGGTTCCCTAGATCATCCTCTTTATTCTCTGTTATATTTTGAAATCGCAAATAGAAAGAAGATTTTTTCCAATTCTAGATGTATTATTGCCTCCTCCAGGTCTCTATTCACTACCATCAATCTTTCTTCCATTGCTTCCAATTTGCTTTCCGTTTGCTCTGTTCTTACCTCTACTGTCTTTATTCTTTGTTCATTTTTGGCAATTGACTCCTATATTTTTCCCATTCTGTCATCTAATTTCCACATATCTTCCTTCACTTCACCCATATCACTCTTCATTTCCTCATGGTTCTTACCTATTGACTCTTGCGTTTTCAACATCACTTCTTGGATCATATTCAACATTGATTGCATATTCTGTAAGCTTAGTGAGGATCCTGCTTTCTTAACCCCCCAGCATATCTCCTATTGATCTCTGCCCTGATGGGGAGGGTGTTATCAGCATACTTTTCTTTGCAGTTTTTGTAATCGTCATCATGCTTGTCATAATTAAACCCTTAAACAACTTCTTCCACAGTACTATAAATCACCTATTCTTTATTTTCTCAGATGTCCTCTGCTCTTATAAAAGTTTTTCCTACTTTACACATTTGTCATATGTCCATTATTATTTAAAAAGAACAGCTATGATACTCTGTATTATCCTGTCTTAAACCTATATTTTATTGATTGATTGATTGATTGATTGATTGGTTCGATTTATATACCGCCCTTCTCCGGAGACTCAGGGCAGCTTACAATGCATTAAGCAATAGCCTTCATACTTTTGTATATACCTGCTTAGTAGGGCTTTCGCCTCCCCCCCAAGACTTTGTTCTTTTTATACAAAGTCAGCTTATTGCCCCCACAACCCGGGTCCTCATTTTACCTACTTCGGAAGGATGGAAGGCTGAGTCAACCTTGAGTATATAAAGTATATACTCAAGTATATAAATTACTTCGTAGTATAATACAGATATGCTCTAAAATTAATAAATAATTAATTAGTTAATAGTTAATATTATACATCCACAATTCTTAATCTAAGTACATTTACATATGTGCAATCATATAGGTTATATTAAATATAAATTATATCACTTAATTATATCAATTAAATATGTGTTAAGTATATATTCCAAATTTTACAAACTTAGGAAGCTATAAAATGTTAACTATATAAAACTTCTAATAATAATAATAACTTTTATTTGCAGTCACAGACCAAAATACAAATATAATATTTTTAATAATATATAATATATTTAGATTTATATATAATTTATATATATTTAGAATATATATAATATTTTAGATGCTGAAAAAGCATTTGATCGGCTCAATTGGCAGTTTTTATTAAAATTAATTGAGAGAATGCAGTTTGGAGATGCATTTATACAATCAATAAAGGCAATATACCAGAAACAAACAGCTCAAATAATAGTTAATGGAGGCGTAACGGAAAATTTCTCAATAGAAAAAGGTACTCGGCAAGGATGTCCTTTGTCTCCATTGTTATTTATTTTGTCACTGGAAATATTGCTGAATAATATACGAGACTCAGAAGCAATAAAGGGAATACAGATTAGGCAACAAGAATATAAATTATGTGCATTCGCAGATGACCTGGTTGTTACCTTAACTCAACCATCACAATCTGTTAAAATATTAATGGATTTAATTAAAGAGTATGGATTAATATCTGGCTTTAAAATAAATGCAGCCAAAACGAAGATAATAGCTAAAAATATGACTGTTACACAAAAACAAGAAATGGAAAGTCAAACAGGATTTGAAATAGTTAGAAAGGTCAAGTATTTAGGTATAAATATCCTGACAAGTAATTCAAAATTATACCATCACAATTATGAATTATTGTGGCAAAAGATGCAATTGGAGATTCAGAATTGGCGAAAGTTACAGTTGTCACTGCTAGGAAGGATAGCTGCCATAAAAATGAATCTTTTACCAAGGTTTTTGTTTCTCTTTCAAACAATACCAATACTTAAAACCGATAAATTAATCAACGAATGGCAAAAAGGTATAAATACTTTTGTCTGGGCAGGGAAAAAACCTCGAGTTAAACAAAGAATAATGCAGGACTCTCGGGAAAGAGGAGGACTTAAAATGCCCAATTTAGGGCTATACTATGAGGCAGCTGTACTATCACTAGTCAGTGATTGGATTAATTTAACAGAGGACAGGATATTGAATGTGGAAGGGTATGGTCTGGTTTTTGGCTGGCATGCATATTTATTGTATGACAAAAAGGTAGATAATACGTTTAAAAGCCATATATTGAGAAGTTCTTTGTTACGTATATGGAAAAAGTATAGTTATAAACTAAATGATAAAATCCCAATTTGGGCGATACCTAGACATACAATTGAAAATATAAATATAGAACAAAAGCAAGATGGGATTTCTTATGAGCAACTTTTGGATAAGGAAGGATATGGGTATCAATTAAAAATTATTCAACAATTAAAAGAACAAGGAATAGTTAAAACCTGGTTTCAATATGGCCAGCTACAGGCCAGATGGAAAGAGGACCAAAAGAAGGGTATTTTGCAGCATGAAGAGAATTTGATTAAGCAGATAAGAGATCAGAGCCAAATGCATATAAAAAGGTTATATAATGTATTGTTGGAAATAGATTCTGAGACAGAATTAGTTAAGGATTGTATGATAAAGTGGGCACAAAATATAGGGGAAACAATAACGCTGGATACATGGGAAACTATATGGGTTAGAAATGTAAAATTTACACAGGCTCAAAATTTGAGAGAAAATTTTTATAAAATGTTTTATAGATGGCATTTAGATCCCAAAAAATTAGCTTGTATGTATCCGAATATTCAGCCCAAATGTTGGAGATGTGGAAGTCAGGATGCCACTTATTATCATATATGGTGGACCTGTAATAAAATTAAGGCATTCTGGATAAAAATTTGGTGGATAATTCAAAATATATTAAAGAAAAAGATTAAATTCATGCCACAGTTTTTCTTGTTAGGTATTATAACGATTGTACTGGAATAGAAATAAAGTTGATTTTAAATTTAATAACAGCGGCAAAACTACTGGTGGCACAATACTGGAAGAAACAAGATGTACCTACAATTCAAGAATGGACATTAAAAGTAGTGCATTTGGCAGAAATGGCAAAGATTTCCACATATCTTAAAGACTATTCAAATGAAAGATATGTAAAGGAGTGGAAAAGATGGATAGATTATATTCAGAACAAATATTGTAATAAGAAATTTCAATTAGCTTATGAATGAAATATTTTGTAGAAATTGTTATATTAAGTAGAATAGTGTTGTTTTATTATTAGGAGTTAAAGATCAAGGTTAATAATGTTTTATTATATTGTTAGCTAATTTTAGTTTTATGTTTGTACTTGTAATACCCTGAGCCAATCCTGGGAAGTCAGGAGGGGAAGGGGGAGGGTTGGGAAGGGGGGGTTTTGGGAAGAGGGGGAGGGAGGGAGGAGGGATAGGGAGGGGGGGGGGGGGGAATTTTTTCTTTATAATTTTTAAAACTTTTTAATAAAAAAAAATTACCTCTTAATCTATTTTAAAAAATATTTATAAATATATCCAGTATATATATGTATATAACTATATATAGTTATACAATCAATACAGTAAGTAAATTAAATAATAGCTATATTAAATATTTACAGTTGGTTGCTGGTATATCCAATCCAAAGTCCTTCACAGTTTTCACCAAAGTTCTTTACTCCTAAATCTCACTGTTTCTTCTGCATGTTCTCCATTCTCCAAATCCAAGATGTCAGCAACCCTCTAATCTGCAGAGTCACAGTCACTGTCACTTCTCTTCATTCCTAGAACATCTCCATCTCTATCAGAAGCTCTTTTTTTGTAAATAGTCCTTTCCTGAACCGTTCACCACAGTAGCCGGTCTGTCCAAATAATTAGCCAGATTCAGTCTCTATATTCAGTCAAAATACATAATTCCACCGGCCCAGCGCTTGTTCGAATTGTCAATCACACCCTCCTCTCCTTCTGCGTATATACTAATTCTGTCTTCTCATGATTTTGCTCTCACTGCTAAGGCGCTACTTTTCCCACCTTGGAGGCCCTCTTATCTACTAACTTGTAGGTTTCACCAGTTTAGAGAAGCAACCCGGTAACTCACTCTGCCTTGTCACTCTCCATCGATATTCCTCGCTGTTTCTCACTCTTTGCTTCCTCTGCCATTTGATCAGGTTGTCACACCTCCAGACCAGGCCATAGCAGCCAGTCTCTTCTGCGCCGGATTCAAGGGATTCCTCCTGCTGCAATGGGGATTGCCCTTCTCCCTGTCACCCCCAGAGTGTCTCCTGGGGCTCTGTGTCAGAGGCAGAAATGGGGCCAGGGCCATCTGGGAGTTATGTATGGACTTTGGAGCCTCCAGAGTCAGACATCAGAGAGGCAGAAGAGCAGGGGGAGCCTGTTCCTAGTACACGCATGCGCAGAGCTGCCAGAAGGCAAGAACAGTTAAAACAAAAGGGATGACTCGGGAGTAAGGCTTGGAGATGATTGGCCCCTCCCATAAGACATAAAAGAAGAGCAAAGGCATGTGGGCCTTTGCAGGAAGCAACATTGTGGATGATGTCGGTTTATACTTTGAAGCCCCGTTTTTGACTCTGTGTTTCCGTGTAGCCTTGCCAAGATAATTGCCAATTAGGTCTTTGGCAGTGTGTCAAAGAAAATAAAGGTGGGTGTTTACCAGCCTTATCCAAAGGACTGTGACAGACTTCTGTTGGACTATTTATAAACTCTTGGTGATTCAGCACATGTTGTGAATGAAAGGAATTCACAGGCATTAAAATAAAAAAAGATGTTTTGGGCCTAATTGTGTGCTTTTTACTATATCAGAAAGCCTAGGTCAGAACAACAAGGAATAAACTTATGATGTGGTATAAACATGTTGGGCTTTTGAAAAGTAAACAACAAATATACTTGAGACTCACAGACATCTTACAAATTTTAGGGGAAAACTAAAATCCCTATCAGACTTGTTGTGGAATTTTTCTGAGGATAAACTTACAAATTGGTATAGATTTGTTCTGGCCAATTTACAGAATAACAGAATTGGAAGGAACCTTGGAGGTGTGCTATTCCAACCCACTGTTCAAGCAGGAGAACTGTCAGGTGTGCTTCCTTCAAAGTCCAGGAAAGAATGGTTTATAGAGAAAGGTACTTTTACTAGAAAATGAAGTGAACACAACCAAGGAAAGCTGAAGCTAAAGGCAATAGGTGCAAAAATTGCATATAGAAAGCATCCCCTCCCATTGTCCATTGTAAATCATCCAATCCAAAGGTCTCTCAGGGGTCAGGTAGAAGCAGTCTGGCAGTGTCTGGCAGTGTCATCAATCAGGAATGCCACGACAGTTGACCCGATACCAACTTCAAAGATTCAGTTTCGTTTCTCCTCCAGTTTCATTTCTCCTCCAGCTCACTCCCCCCCCCTCCATGGCTCCTAGCTCTCCCCCCTCCCATTACTATGGCAGCTAAAGCAGTAAAGGCAGAGGCTGACAAGAACCTCTACCATTTCAGACAAATGGTTGTCCAATCTCTTCTTAAAATCCTCCAGTGGTGGAGCACCCACCACTTCTGGAGGCAAGTTATTTCACTGATTAATTGTTTACACTGTCAGGAAATTTCTCCTTAGTTCTAGTTTGCTTCTCTCCTTGAGTAATTTCTTATCCATTGCTTCTTGCCCTGACTTTCAACAGAGATCCATTGCAGTACAATTTCCGGCCAAATACAGGGAAGAAATGCCATTTCTTTTTACTAAGTTTAACCTCAGATCTAAAACTCTGAATAAGTTTGTGTTTTTCCCCTTTGCTGTGTCTCCTGGAATCTTGCTCACCCTGCTTTTGTTGATAAGCCGAGGTGTGCATCAAAAGCACTAATGCATATAAGCTGTTCTTTTTTCCTTGATGACCATGGCTCACAAAGGATCAAATTCATCTGAATGGAATCATTAAAAGGGGAAGGGAGGAGAGAGAAAACTGGACAAAGGCAGAAAAGTGTTTGTGCAGGAAGAAAATTTAAATCCCTGCTTTTTCTAAATCCTTCCCCAAGGTGATATGATCAGTCCAAGAGCTAATTGACCCTGTTCAAGGATCTTGTAGCTTGCTGGGTTTCACAAGCATGGGGTACAATTTCATTAGCAGGGAAACAAGTGCCTTATACTGTTCTTTATCTTGTGCTACAGTTAAGACCCCAGAAATGACCCATTCTGATTATAATTGCTGTTATTAAAACTATAAAGTATATGGCCATTAAAAATCAAGAGAATTTCAAAATAAAACCCAACCTTTGCTCCTCTAATAGTTCTATCACTGTTTTCAGTTCTCTCACTATTCCTGCCCCCCACCCCAAAAACCCTACCACTTCAACATGGTAAGAAATATCACCGCCAGGGGTCAAGCAGTCCATTAAATCTGAACAGCCTTACTTTGAGTATCATTTTATGTTACTGTTTAGGAATAGGTAAAGTGTTCTAAGTACAGCCAGGTGATTGTGATAACACAAAAGGAATTTGGAAAACAAATAATTGTGATATAGAAGACCTCTATCGGATATGGTCAAAAAGTAGGAATGGGCCATTTGATATTGTGGAGTACAACTCCTTTAGTCTTCATCAGAAAGAACAGGGGCCAAGATGATTCAAGTTAGTTTGAATCTAGCAACTGTCAAAAATGTGTGTGTGTGTGTGTGTGTGTGTGTGTGTGTATGTGTGTTTTGTCAGTCACTCAGTCTGTCTGTCTGTCTGTCTGTCTGTCTGTTTGTCTATCTATCTATCATCTATCTATCATCTATCTATCATCTATCTATCATCTATCTATCATCTATCATCTATCATCTATCATCTATGTTTGTACATTTGGATCCATCAGATTTCTGCAGCCAAGTTTAATATATCTAGTGTCAAAAAACTAAGCAGATTTGGATCAGATTAGAACTTTAATGGGAGGCATCAAGGAATCCCAAGTCTGAACTCTAGGCTGGGAAATTGGAAAAAAAAATTCCCAGAAAACAAGAGTAAATTTCTTCCATGTTATGACTGTGAAGACCAGAAACCCAGCTGAACTTTAAGCAGAGTTTATTTTAACATTATTTCATGCCTATAAGCAACAGTTATAGCAAACTTAAGCAAAAAGGCCATTTGGCAAATTATTTAAACCTATCTGAATGTTGTATTCAGAATGTAATATGTGGAATCCACTAACCAATTGCATTATATTTTTAATATTGGGTGATATATTTGATAGTACCATCTCTAGAGAACTAGAGGGAAGCAATAGATAGCAACTGGAATAATTTGTGCAGAATGCAATGAACGCATCCCTGAATTTTAGATGGAGGGAACAAAGAAATTTCCAGTGGGTTTTAAAAAAAAAACTAAATGGAAAAATAAAATACAGAATAGTGCAATGTTGGCTTCAGTATTACTGTAGTCATCCCAGCATGGTACCCTGTAGAAATTGAGGGATACAGTTCCCAGAGGTTTTTTGTCATAGGGTGTAATAGTCTGTGAGAATGACCTCAGGAGACAGGAGGAAGAAACTCAGACCGGACCACTGATGTATAAAATGTATCTCAACCCCAAAAGGAGAAAGGGTATGAGGAATGTTTCAGAAGGGACCCTCCCAAGTTTTCCAGAGAGTAAAAAGAAAACATAGGATAAATGCTTTCAGTCTTGCAAGATTCTATTAATGTTAAGCTAACGATAAAAATAGAGCCAGTACTCCTGGTTGTACTTCTTGCTTGGATTATTCTGAAGGGCTAACATCAGGCTAGGGAACTCTGGCAGTTGTAATTCCAACACATCTGGAAGGCACCAGTTGGGGAGATAACAGAATTGATGTAAAGTACAGAAGTCAAACCAGCATGCTGCTTGTTTAAATAAAGAACAGTTTGGAAAAACTCTATGAGTTGATCAGACTTCAGGCCAGTTATTCTTGAATTTTCTTGGCTTTTCAGGGAGATGGGAAAAGAATTAAAAGTTTTCTACTGTCTCATAATGGTCTGGCACTTCTGTTATGCTGGTTGTTTTCACAGAGAAATATAGCAGGTTGAGTTCATTTATTTCACAATTACTCTATAGAACAAGGTATGGCGAAGCGATGCACAGAAATTTCACTGCTGTTCCATTCATTGGCTACAAAGGCAAGCCAAGGTCCCTTTGAAAGAAAAAGTGTATTTTGTTTTAGGTAGAGGGTAAATTTCAAGGAACAATTAAAGAGACTGCTTGATACCCTCTTCCCCTTCAAGAATAAAGGATGTTAGGCTATATAATGCTTCTTTAGTGAATCATCTGCTTTTCAAGAATTCATGAAAGTGAATTGTTGATATGAAAATACTTTTGCATTTATCTGTAAAAAAGCTGGCTGGTTTCATAACAATGGGCAATCCTTCCTTGAGTAAAAACCATAGATTACTACGAAAAAAAGTGACATATGTGTAAACAAAGCAAGGATGTTTAAAACACCTGGTTTTATTCTTTTCATTTTTGAAATTTCTTTTAGGGCAAAATGATCACTACCATAGTCAGCCTAGATTGTCTCCACAGGACAAGTGTAGTCTGCAAGTTATGGATGTTGAATTAATGTTATCAGATAATCCTGGTTGATTTATAGCACCATTTTTCCAATAAAATGGAAGGAACCTTGAGTTACAGTAGAATCTAATCCTTCTCTGCAAAATAAACTTTTTAAAAATTAAATTGTGATTGGTAAGTTTTACATATCAGCTCTTTCTGTTGTTTGTATGTAAAGAAGCATACGATTGCCATACATTCTCATCATTACTTTTCCCTTTCTAATTCTTTCTTGAACTTTGTACATTTGCAAATCACAATAAGTGGCAGATAAAAGAAATATTTAAGAAAAATAAACACTTATTTGTTGAAGCTGGAAATATTGACAGTCTGAATTTTTGTTTAGGTCTTATTATTTGCATACCAAAATTATGGTTCTCATTTTCTGACTTGAAAAAACCTTCCCTCGGCATAGGACTTCACCTGTTTCCATCCTTATCATTCTAATAAGGTTCCTGTTAACAATTCTTTGGCATACAGTTCCCATGATCTCTGATTTAGGCTATATCTTGGGGAGACCAATTTTTTTTGGAGTATAAGACGCACCTTTTCCCCCCAAAAAAGAGGGTGAAAATCTGGGTGCGTTTTATATTCCGAATGTAGCCCAGCCCAGTCTCGCAAACGGAGATTTCAGAGGCTGAAAGAAGCCTCTGAAAAAAGCTTTAAAAAAAAAGCCTCCAAATAGAGCTCCAGAAAAAAAGCCTCTGAAAGGCTTTTATCTAAAATAATATGGCAAGCAACAAAAGAAGAATCAGTAAAGGTTCTAACCAAACTATGCTAACAAATCTGGAGAATGACACAATAACCACCAGATCAGAAGAGGTTATTCTATATACCAATACCAAAGAAAGGAGATTGAACAGAGTACAGATAGTCCTTCAGAATAAAAGCCTCTGAAAAAAGCTTCAGAAAAAAAGCCTCCAAATAGAGCTTCAGATAAAAAGCCTTTTTTTCTGGAGCTCTGTTTTGGAGACTTTCGGAGGTAAAAAAAAAAGTTTTTTTCTGAAATGGAGTTTCAGAAATTTCAGAGGCAGAAAAAAAAGCAATGCACAGAGCTCACAACCAACAAACCTGTTGCTAAAATTCACCTCTGGGAACAGCTGCTTGGGGGTATTCCGGGAGGCTGATCAACCCACCAATCAGCTTTTTTCTTATTTTCCTCCCCAAAAACTAAAGTGTGTCTTATACTCCGGTGCGTCTTATACTCTGAAAAATATGGTATATTCTAAAAATATGGAAGCTGTCAACTGCCTCCCTTACTTTGCAATAGTATTTCTATAAGCTTACAGAAAGGAAGGTAACCAGAACCCTAAATTCATGTTTTCTGAAATAAAGGGCTCACTAGAAAAATGATGCTAACTCCAATGAACAAACAATTAAAACTGTCCATTTCAATTTTACATGTTTCCAGACTTCAGTTCAGTTATGTTTTTGAAGTAAACAATAATTTGACAGACGTTTCTTTGTAGTTTTGGGCATGTCTGCAATATAACTATCCTTGAGTTAAGAAATATGACCTTAGCAAATTCTTACCAAGGTTCTCAAGGTCTAAACTGAACATAATCTCCCATGTCTGCTGAGCTCTGGTGACTCAGCAGACTAAAGCAGTGCTATTAACTATTATTAACATCAGCTGCCTGAAATTATTGCAAGTTCAAATTCCACCAGGCTCAAGGTTGACTCAGCCTTCCATCCTTTCTAAGGTAGGTAAAATGAGGACCCAGTTTGTGGGGGCAATAAGATGACTTTGTATAAAATATACAAAAGTATGAAGGCTATTGCTTAATGCATTGTAAGGCGCCCTGAGTCTCTGGAGAAGGGTGGCATATAAATCAAATTAAAATAAAAAAATAAAATAAAATAAAAATGTCACATCTCTCTGCTAACCAACATCAAATGCAAGATGTTAAATCTTAACCTTCTGCATAGGAACCGACTATCTATTTTCAGACTTTTCTTTTTCCATTGTATTTTCTTTTGTATTTCAAAATTCTTCAAAGGCAAACTTTCTATGGAGATTCTCAATCATGGTTGTCCCAACGATGCTTTTCAAAAGGCAACTGGACTTCCTTAGTTTTTTTTTTCTTGAAAACATTTCACTTCTCATCCAAGACACTTCTTCAGTTCTGAACTGAAGAAGCTTTTTGGATGAGAAGTGAAATGTTTTCAAGAAAAAACTAAGAAAGCCCAGTTACCTTCTGAAATTTACCAGGTGAAGATTTTTAAAAACAGGGAAGGACTATCCTTGATACATAAAAAGATATTTTGATAGGTCTAAGTAGCAACATCTAACCTTGGAAAAAGTAAGCCAGATCACATTTCATGAAGAAACCAGAAATCCCCTGGCCTACAAATTACACTAGGATGATAACAATTCATCAAAAAAGCAATTATATATCAGCTCTCTATTGCCATGGTCATGGATATGAAGTCACTGGATGAATCAAACACATCTTGAAAAACAAATGTAATTCTGATGTGGCTTCACTCAGTTCCTTGTTTTGGCCACCATGTACCATATTTTTTGGACTATAAGATACTCCAAACGCACCTAGCTTTTGGGGAGGAAAACAAAGGGGAAAAAATCTGCCTCTGCCTCCCAGCAATTTACCTCCTTGCAGCAAACAGCAAACAGCCTGGTCAGCTTCAGCACAGCCTGATTTAGCACAAGCAGATAATTGGCAGTTGGATTGGCCTCCTGGAATACTGCCTATCAGCTGTTCCAGGCTGCAGGGATTGCCACCACCCATCACTGCCATCGCCGCCCATTGCTACTGCCACCTATCGTCGCTTCCACTGGCCCCATTTTTGGCATCCACGTGCCTCATTTTTGGCCTCTGCACATCCCATTTTTGGCCCGTTCCAGGCAGTGGGGATAGGCAGCTGCAGTGATCCCCACCCCCTGGAACAGGTCAAAAACAAGACACACTGAGGCCAAAAATGGGATGCACAGAGGCCAAAAATGGGGCACATAGAGGCGGCGATAGGCAGCAGTAGCAATGGGTGGCGGTGGCAGCGATGGGTGATGGCGATCCCTACAGCCTGGAAGAGCTGATAGATGGTATTCTAGGAGGCCAATCCAACTGCCAATCAGCTGCTTGTGCTAAATCAGGCTGTGCTGAAGCTGACCAGGCTGTTTGCTGCAAGGAGGTAAATTGCTGGGAGGCAGAGGCCGAAGGGTGGGGGCTGGCGGATGAGCGGGGCTTCAGCAACATTCACTATATAAGATACGCAGACATTTCCACTCACTTTTTTTTGGGAGAGAAGTGCATCTTATACAACAAAAAATATGGTATTTTTGACCATTTGTTTAAGTGCATCCTGCAGCATCCTGACCAAAACAGGCTACTAAAGCTTGTATTAGTAATTATTTTACATAGATAATATGTACTTTAAAAAGAAAAATGGGCTTTTATTTGAGAAGACAAGATGGATTGAATTTTTTTTTCTTCCCTTCCTTTCCATTCTTTTCCCATTTACTAAGCATCTCTTTATTCATCACTTTAATTACTTAATCGTAAATTTCTTTAGGGGGTTATTTAGAAAGAAAATTAGCATCAAAGCTTGGCAGGTCTTCCAAGGGTTTTTGGAGGGTGGCCAAGCAGTTTCACCCGTGATTAATTAGATGAGGAGGGGGAATCTCCCTTTATAAATAGTAGAGGGCTGCTGAGCTCTTTAAGCAGTTACATGACTCTGGCAGCTCAGGGGATTATGATTGATGGATTAGGCTGGTATTATATACTGCAACAACTTTTCTTGTTATATGCACACACACTGGAAAATCTCAACATGGAAAGTTGTGGAGCCTACCAAAGACATATAGCCTTTCTTTTAGGGTTGTCCAAGATATTTGACATAACCAACCATTGCCAGTTGACTATAAACAACTCAGAACTCTTTCCTGGAGGCACAGATCTATTTAGAGGTTTTTCTTGATCTTGCCTTTTAAATTTGGCATGAACAAACAAGTTACAGCTTCCTGAAGAATGTACCATCCTTCTACATCCAACAGTAAAATAGGGCAATTTCTTTTGATGTTCCTCCGCATACGGTACACATAACCCAGTTATTTCTGAGTGTTTCAAGTAATATTATAGTGCCTTTCAAAAAAAAAAAGACATTGGTTTAAGAATTTCTCACCTTTCTTAAGGAACACTGCTCCAATATCCACTTCCTAAAAGGCAGAAAAGATGGAATAAATGGAACCTGAATATTTCACATCTTTTGCATACAGAGTGTATACAGAGTGCAAAGGAGTTACTTACTTAAATTAGCCAAAGGGATTAAAAACAAACAAACTATATGTTAATATAAGTGTAGATGGGGTAAAATAATCCTACCTTGATAGGCAGCACCATCTGGAGTAGAGTACTAGCTTCTACAATTATTAGTTTGCAATGTGTTAACTTTCAGCTTTACTATATGGGTGGGGGTGGGTGGGGGTGGGGAGGTCTCATAGAAATTTCAGCAGTTCCTCTCTGAGGAAGATGGGTAGTTAAGAAATATGAAGTCTAAATAAATAAGTAAATGAAAGAATCTTAATGGTCTATAATGGATCAGTTCTGAAATTGAAAAAGAAATCCTTTGCTAAGGATTTTTGATCCTGAATTATATAGGTGGTCCTCGATTTACGACCACAATTAAGACTTTGCTAGTCAGAAACTGTCTGAAAGATCACAAAACACAGTTATATGACTCCAAGACTCTACAACTGTTCTAAACACCAGCCAGTTGCTTAGCACCTGAATTTTCTGAGACTATTGTGACTTCAAACTGCCATTAAATGAATGATTATAAGTCAAGGACAATCTGTAGTCTTTGATCCACTGATCTTTAAATACGTCTCTTTGTTTTGCTTTTAAACATTATGTCTCATTGATTGTTATTTGATGCGTGGTGCATAAAAACAATTTATTAAGAATGTGTTTTATTCTATAACTGCCTGCTTGCATCAGGAGCACGCCACTGAAGAGGGATTAGAAACAGCAACCCTTAAAGATTTTATCCCTGGCCTTAGATTCACCAGAGAAATCAAGCTAAAAGTGAACCAGGAAGAGAAAAGAAAAGGACTTTAATACACAGGCTATCAAGCCACCCACCTTGTCACAAAGAACACCTGGAAATTCCTCAAAACAAGTTCTAATCCTTGACAGATGATCCTAGGTTCCTTTTCCCTCACTACAAGATTAAATGTGTTACACTTGGGCACCTCTTCAAAAAATACTTTTTACATCTCATTTCTGTCAACACTCTCTTCTCACTTGTCTCAAGCGAGACTCCACCTGGGAGTTTCAATTGTTTAGATCTCTTATGCAACTGGGGAGAGGTTCTGTTTGAGGCAGTCTCTCTTATCTGAAAGAACCAACATGTGGTTCTGTGATGAGAATTCCTGCAAGATGCTAGAAAGTGTTTTCAACAACAGATAATCCAGACTATAATCTGCAATTGGCAGCATGAAGCCAAAAGCAATATCTTGAAACTGGAAATGCTGACAGTGTGATTTTTTTGTTTAATTAGTTTTGTATTCATGTCAGCCTGGTGATTCTCACAGGGTAACCCTTTTCATGTTTACTTGATGGAATCTTCCTTGTGCACAGGTCTTTCACCGCAATTCCTCATACATCTTGTCAGACAACTTTTAAGTAAATATTTTGAACACCAGCTCCCATAATCTCTAATTTAGACTATATTTTAGGGAGTTATAGTCCAAAAGGGAGATGTGGGAGCTCAGCAGTTAAGATGCTGTGCTTGTCTGCTGGAACAGTGCCAGCCCAGGTTCGAGATCTGAGCATCATGAATTGGGATGACCTCCTGTCCTCACAACAGCTCCTGCCAAAATAGGTACCACTTTCGTGGCAAGTTAACAGTGCTTTGTCATGTCATGCTGGCCACATGACTGTGGAAATGTATTCAGAGAGCCCTGGCGCAATGGCCTTTAAACAGAGATGAGCACCACCCCCTATAGTTAGCAATGACTAGCAGAATAAAATTTGCAGGGATTTTTTTTTAATAGTCAAAAATATATGGAAGGTATCAACTATGTATCCTTCATTGCAACAATATGTCTGTAAACTCACAGAAAAGGAAGCAATCAGAGAAATGATCTTTGGTAACAAAGCAGACACTAGAGAGATCCTTTGGATGAACATAAAATTGGTGGCACAGTGGTTAGAATGAAGTAATTAACTGCTGACTGTCAGGGGTTCGATTCTGATAGGCTCAAGGTTGGCTCAGCCTTCCGAGGTTCGTAAAATGAGGACCTAGATTGTTGGAAACAATATGCTGACATTGTAAGGTGCTTAGAGAGGGCTGTAAGCACTATGAAGAGGTATGTAAATGCGATTGCTATTGCTATTGCTATTAATTGCTTGTTGGTAAAATAGAATCAGCTCTTTCATTTAGTTTTCCACCCTTATGCCAGTTTGTGCTTATCCTTTTTAATTAAAATAGGTGTAGGAAGTTAGCACCCACCCCTTTCCTGGAAGAGTGAAATATTTTGGGAAATATTAAAAAGGCAGAATATTATATTTCCCTGGATGAGAAATGGAGAAGCATATTTTACAGACAAAGCAGCTCCCACCTTCCTGCCCCCCACCCTTTGTTAATGGGCCAGAGGCAGAAACCCAATCCTTTGGACATTTGCAACACAATAGCAACAGAAACTAACACAATGGGCCCCATCTAGCAACTGAAACTCACCACATGTGACCTGGGAAGCATGTGACCTGGGAAGCACATGTGACCATCAGCCAGCAAGGCTAGCTAAGACCCCCCCCCACCCCCTGGGAGTCTGACAACCAATCAGGATACTCTTTCAGGGCCCCAGGAAATGCAAAGCCAGAGAGAGCATAAAAACCGGAGGATTTACTGTATCTGTCCTTTTTTCTGTTCAGGAACTCAAGCCATGTGATCCTGTACACCATTAAACCATCTTTCCAAGCAGTCTCCATGTTTCCAGTGTCTTTTTCCCCACTTGGAGCAGAACCTAGAGGATATTTCTTCCAACATAGGGATAAGACATTTATCATCACTCATTTCATCCCAAATCACTGTAATAATAATAATTAAAAAAAAGCATGATAGTATGAAAATAGCCTCCCTGGTCATTAATTGGGAAAAACTAGGGTGTGGCAGGCAGCATTTGAATGTTGATTTTTTTTTCTCAAGCTGGGCATCCTGAACATATGTGGATATTGATTCTCAGAATTTCCTTGGCCATTAGATCATTGCTAAGAATTATAGGAGATGAATAATGCCCAACTTGAGGAAGGCTAGCTTAGAATATTATCTGATGTATGGCTAGGCGAAACATGAACAAAATTGGATCAACCATTTGACTATCTGAAGAAACATGCCCAATCACACACTGACATGAACGAAGTATGCAAATGAGCATTTTCAACATTTTGTTATGTCTTTGTTTTATGATGCATTGGGGGGTTAAGTTGCAAAAAGTTGGCACTCCCTTCCCATAACTAAAGGTTATGCCAATGCATTTCAGCACTGCAATTGTTCTCTGAGGGTGATAAATGGACTATGGACTATGATGTACTCACTGTCCATCATGGCCAGAAAGAAAACATTCAAAGGTCAATGATAACATTATTTATACTTCCATACGTTCATTGAAAATGTGGTTGGTGCTTTTTGAATGAGAAGGAATATGGACAATAGCCTAACCTTTATGGAGGAATGACATAATGAATATCAATACAGTTGAAGAAAAAGGTTACAGAAAGTTGAGCCCCCTACTCTTGAGATTCAGTTCTTGAGATATCTATCATCCATCCATCCATCCATCCATCCATCCATCCATCCATCCATCTGGGGGATGATGTTATCCTGTCAACTGTCGCAATTTGCTGTCTTGTCCAAGACCTTGTGGTCGGCCCAGTTCGTTTCTCATTAATCCTATCTGTTACAGTTTGAGACAGCCCTGCTGGATAGCTCTGTGTTTGGTCAGGACTGACTATGCCTTTACAGGCTGAGTCTGCATGCTCAGAGGTGGGGGGTGGGTGCCATTGGTCTCTGCTCCCTGATGGAAAGCCGTCTCTGTTCATCCTGCAGGGTCTTTCCTGGTGTCTCAAAGTTTGGTAGGCCAGTGGCAGTTCGATATGCCTGTTGATGGAATTGTTATTGGAGAACCAGGCTTCTTTTAGTAGGCATCCTCCTTTAGTCCTATCATGTCCTATCATAAAGTGGGAGACAGCTGGAAGGGCCTATTACACGTGCAATGGCCAAATAGATTAATGGCATATAAAGGCAGAGATCTCTGTAACGGTAGTTTAATACTCTGACGATGTCAGCAGATGGCTGATGAAAGCTTAGTAGAATTTTTTTAAAAAAATATTTTAAAATTTTAAGTTCCGGAGCTCGAGGAATATCTGCTTCTTTCTTTACACACACAAACGCACAATATATATATATATATATAGTGTGTGTGTGTGTGTGTGTGTGTGTGTGTGTATAATTTATATTTTGCTGATAAAGAAATAAAGGGAGATTAGTATAGATCTATTTCAAGCTTTTTAGCTTTCATCAGCTAGCCATACCCTTACTCGGATTCGAACTTGGGCTTCCTGCATGTTAGGCAGTTGAATTTTTTTTAAAAAAATTTGATTTATATGCCGCCCTTCTCCGGAGACTCAGGGCGGCTTACAATGTGTTAAGCAATAGCCTTCATACTTTTGTATATTTATACAAAGTCAGCTTATTGCCCCCATAATCTGGGTCCTCATTTTACCTACCTTAGAAAGGATGGGAGGCTGAGTCAACCTTGAACCTGGTGGGATTTGAACTTGCAGTAATTGCAGGCAGCAGATGTAAGTGGATGTTAATCACTGCCTTAGTCTACTGAGCCACCAGAGCTTAACCTTAACCTTCTGAGCCACAAGTTCTCCTCCGTTCATCAGCTTGAGCCAGGGGAAAGATTAAGTGTTTTTCTATGAAGACACCTAGTCTACCCCAACATGTGGGAGGGGGCATTCTTCTCCCTTTTGCCTTTCAGCTCCAATTCAGGAGCCCTCAAGCAGTCGCATTCATGACAAACCATTTTATACCAAATTTATATTTATATTTATATTTGAAGCCCAAGTTCGAATCGATAAGAGTAAGAGTATGGCTAGCTGATGAAAGCTAAAAAGCTTGAAATAGATCTATACTAGTCTCCCTTTATTTCTTTATCAACAAAATATAAATTTGGTATAAAATGGTTTGTCATGAATGTGTTGTGGCTCCGACCCCTGAGCTCATCTTATCGGAGGAAAAAGGCTCAGAAAGAGAAGGAGAGAAGTTGGCTGGGCCTCCCTCTCCAGGACCCTCCTCTCTGGCAATGCCTCAGGTGTCTCCCGAAGGAGAAGAGATTGGCCAGGAGCCAGGTATCCCCTAGCAGTCGCAGTCGGGCAGTGACTGAGATAAGTCTTGGGTATTTTAAATTTGTCTTAGCCAAATTATTTAATTCGCTTTTATTCTATTTTTAAATTTTTGTAACCATGTGTTTTATTCTGTGGCTGTTCACTGCCCTGAGTCCTTCGGGAAGAGGGCGGTATACAAATTTAATAAAAAACAAAAACAAAAACACTGGAAAGGCACCTGGTTTTGACCTTACAAAGGTTGTTTACCTCTCTGATAGATGTTTGAGTGATTGGCTTACCAGAGCATAAGGCAGTTTCATAGACTATCTCTCAACTGATCCTACCACACATCCAATTCTTGCAAAGTACCACAGTTAACTGTGTATTATTTACTTGAAATAACTGCATGGCTTTCCCTTTAAAACCAAAGGGAAGTGCAGGCCTTTGTCTCTTGCCTGAGGGATCACTTAATTGGCTCCCCAGTTTTTTTTTTTTTTAAAGCAGTGAACTCAGTTGCCTGATAATGATTATAAATGACAAAGACTATCAGATTTACCTTGGGACATCTCCAGAGAGTTTGCAGTTAGTTTAGTCTGAACTCTGCATCAGCTGCTTGGGCTCCTTTCTTCTCAGTATGCAGTGGCTGGACTCAGGCTACAGTCTTTCAGATCTAATTAGTGTTAGGGGAGAGGCAGGTGGGGAACCTAAAACCATTCCTCATTTTTGTTTTGCCCTGTAAAACAAAGTCAGGGCTTTTTCAAGGCAAAACAGCATTTGTAGGGAATGTTGTGCATTTGACTTGGAGTCTTTGAATAGCAGTGTATACTACAGTGTAGGAATACACACAATTTTGGATTGAGTAATAGCAATAGCAATTGCACTTGGACTTATATACCACTCCATACTGCTTTACAGCACACTCTGAATAGTTTATAAATGTCAGCTTATTGCCCCCAAAAATCTGTGTTCTCATTTTACTGACATCAGAACGATGGAAGGCTGAGTCAACCTTGAGTTAGTCAGGAATGAAATCCAGGCTGTGGGCAGTTAGCCTGCAATACTACATTCTAACCACTGCACCATCACGGCTCAGTATGGGGACATGGGTGATCCCATCCCAGCTTTTTCACAGTGGAGCTATGTATGGATATTTTACTTATGAGTATCATCTCTGTTCTCTTGAAGGTAGGATTAAGGTGGGTTCTCTGTGCTGAATCACCATTTCTTCTTTCATCTGAACAGATCAGTTAGGGAATACAGTTTTTAGAAGAGAAAAGGAAGTTCTAAAAAAAGGGGCCCAAGACAACTTGTTCAAAACTTTAGAATTGTAATTTCTCATTTGGGATGAATTGGAAATGTGTGAGTTAAATGGTCCTCATTTATAGAAAAACACCCAGTCCTTTTGCAGTATCCTAGTATCTTTACTAGGAACAAAGAAAATTAAACAGAAGGATTGGGTTTTTAAGATGAAATGTTGACAAAAATCAAGGGTGTGGGGGAGAAGCAAGAATATTCTGACATCAGGTATTTTGAACATGAGGGCTACAATTGGAAACTGAAAATTGAATGAACTGTTAGGAGTGGGAGTTTCAAGTTCTAAAAACAGAAAATATACTACTACTGTATTGCTTACTAGGGACAATCCACTCACTTTCCTGACCTGACCCAGAACCAAATCCTGAAACTTTTTAGTCTCCATATCAGCAAAGCCAGAGAGTAAATTTAACCACAACTAAAACTTTCCTGATTTAACTACAGATCTACCTTTGGCAAAATCCATACTTCAGAGTAGGATTTCTCTCAACAGTGGGTTGGAACCCAAAGGGAGATTCAAACAACTTGGTGGAAGTGTACATTAAAAAAGAAAATGAAAAACCTGATCAAGCTTGCAAAGTTTGCCAAACTTTGGCAAACTCCTGCCAAAACTTGTTTTGGGATTAGTTCCTCATTTAGCTCATTCATTTGGAATCCATTGCAATTGAGAGGATATAACTAAAGAAGATGGGATCAGGGATTTGACCGGAAACGTCACGGCGAGACAGTCAGGGAAATAGTGGGCTCCGACAAGCTCCATGAAAACCTGGGCTGACAAGCAACTGCTGAGGGGTCTTCGGACTGGAACCATCTCATAGGGATGGAGGAGAAGAAGAGGCACCTTGAGACCAAGAGGAACAGGAAAGTTCCTCATAGATCAGAGGAAATTATCTCCGACTCAGCAGCAGGGGTGGCGGCCATTGTGGCCACCAAGAAGCTAGGGCAACCAGACCAAATATTGAGCAGGAATGGTGATTTAAATGGAGTTTTGATGCCAGGTGAGTGATTGCCAACTCGTAGGCAGAAAAAAAAGGAAAAGGTTTTTGTTGAAAGTGCCCCAGCAGAGTAACAGCAGCTAATAGGCATGGGGGAAAGGAAGGAAGAAAATTAAAGCGGTAATTTAAAGTGACAAAACCCAAAAAGAAAACTGACTTTTGGATAAAAATATTCAGAGAACTTTAAAAAGCAGAAGAAATAAAACCCTACAAATGTGTAGAGGACTGGAAAGAAAGTAAGCAGATCCTTTTTGAATGTTGGAGAAAAAATTGAAAGAGAAACTGAAAATTAAGCTCTGTAATAGAAGTTTTGTACCCAAAAAAAAGGAGGGGAAAAACGGACTTTGTAATTTGGATTGAACTTTAAATTGATTTGGTGTATATAAAGGTAAAAAGAAGAAAAGGGAAAAAATTAGCAATTGTTAATGTGGATTACAAACAAAATGGATACTTTTTCAGGCTGCTGATTGTAATTGTGGATTGTAGAGAGACATCTTTAGGAGAAATAAGATCACTACAATGTTGAACTTTTGTTTTGGAAAAAAACTTGAATTCAGATAGTGATAACAGCCATGAGAACTTCTGAGGAGGGTTTGTTTGTCTGTAAGTGGCTTGACTTTAATGATTAAAAAAAGAGGATTACAACGCAACTTTAAATTGGAATAATACTAACCCAGAAAAAATAAAATGGCACAGGAATTTATGGAAATGATGAAAATGATGCATCTATCACTGAAAACAGAAGTAAGGGAAATAATTACAATGCTGCATGGAAAACCAAAACTTGAGGATTCAAAAATTGTGTTAGAATACACTCAAATTGACAAGGAAATAACAAATGAGAAGCAAGAAATAGAAATTGAAAATAAAGAGGAAGATAAAGACGAGACTGACTATGAAAAACTAAATGATTATGTGCGTAGTAACAATAAAAAGGAAAAATTTAAAGATTACATTGGGATTAACAGTGAAGAAATAAGAAAAAGGGAAGAGATGGAAAATAAGGGGAAATACAGGGCAAAACAGTAGAGTTCAGGATTTTAAAGCACAAAAGAAAAGAAAGAGGAAGAAAAATAAAAAAAAATTAAAAAGAAAGGGAGAAAGGGAGAAAGAAATGAAGAGATATATGGTGTATACATTTAGAACTGAAATATGAATTGAAGCAAGATTTGTTAGAAAAAGATGAGATTGTGATATTAATTAAGTAGTATAAAGTAATGGAAAATTATATGAATATATGAATGAATTGAAATAAATTTTAGAATATGAATAAGTTTATGGTAATAGTTGGAATATTCTACTTAATATTGTAATAATTGTAATAATTAATTGTAATATTTTAAATTGCATTGTTGGAATTAACAGTTGGAATATTTTTAAATTTAAATGAAACTAACAACTGGAATATCTTTAACTGCATATTTAGAATCTAATTAAAAAGAAAAAAGTTGAAATGATATTGCATTATGAACTAACTAGGTTATGGTGAAAGTAGAAATGATTAAGATGTTATTTGAAGAGGTATAAATACATATGTTTGACAAAGTAATTGAAAATTAGAGACAAGAATCAAGGAAATTTGATTTATATTTAATATATGTAGAGAAAAGATTGTTATATAACTAAGATGCTGGATTGTATAATTTGGAATAAGATTTAAGGAAATGTACAATATTTAAAAAATTGGTTTATTATAAGAAATGCATGATTGTAATACTACATAATTAATTGACTTTTATTAAGATGCTAGATTCTATTATATTGAAATAGTTTATAATTGAAAATACTAGTGATTATATTAAGGGAATATAAAGAAATATTAGGAACTACATTATGTGGTGAGATTTGAAATTGAAGGGGTTTAATATAGAGATGAAGGGAAAATTTGAATTTGGTTAATATCAGAGGTTAGGATGAAGAGTAATAATGGTCTATTAAAAAAAAGCTAGAGAGAATAAATACTATGGCAAAAAGGGAATATATAAATTGTGTTGAAATGACTAAAAATTGTTTAAATTTGTGAACCGGCCAAAACTCTGTTCAGAAAAAATACATTGTATGTCTGTTTGTCTGTTTGTGTAAAAAATAAAAAAAAACTTTTATAAAGAAAAAGAAGAAGATGGAATCAGATGGGTGAATGTCATCCTCAAATTGTTATAAAGTTTTGGAGTCTTTTCAAGTAAGTAACAGACTGCTTCTACATTCTTATATGTGGGAGAAGAGCAGGCACTCTATGTGGGCAGTAGAGTTAAATGTGGTAAATACCCGCTGGATCGGAATGATGGACTGAGGCGATGAGAGTATGCGGTAACTATCATTTAATCTGAACAAATGACAGCCCAAACTAAGAGCTGCCTCGGGAACACAGCGCGCGCGAACTCTTCCAGACAGCCCTTATATACCGGCTGTCAAATGGCTAACCAATCAAGGAATGGAACGTTACTTGTTTCCCAACAGGGGGCTTTCCCATGGAGCAGGCGCAATACATTGCACCCCTTCCCACCTGGTCAGCACATGCGTAGTCCCGGAGGTACGCAGGTCGGCGCCAGATTTGTCCAGATTGTCGCAGGCACACCTCTACTAATAGCTCTGGCGAGGACTGATTGCCTGTGCCTCTAGGACATGCCTCGGACTCCTCTGCTCCTTCATTACTCCCGGATTGACCAGATAAGTCTGTATTCCTCCTCTGCGGCATACTTTCCCAATTGACTGTCGATGTGTTCAGAGGCTCCTGTTGGGGTGAGCTTCCCTGATCGGATTCCAGGGGGCCCCTTTGTACCTGTGTCTGTGCTTCCCTTAGTGGGTCTTCCACCCCTTGCTGGTCATGTGTGATACACCACCTGGCCCGTAGTTGGTCCTGGTGGCGTCTCCAAACTCACCCCTGTCCTAGATCAATCTTATAGGAGCAAGGCCCCGTAACATCTACCACCTTCCCTGGTAACCACAACGGTTGACTCCCATAGTTCTGGGGATAAATACAATCACCAACTAAGAATGGTCTGGGAGTGCTAGTGGAGTCCAGCAGCTTGCTTGGGGGTGCAACCTATCCAAAATTGTACATAGCCAGCAGCCCATCAGCAACTCCACCAGACTATGATTGGTGACCTGACATGGGGTGGTGTGCTGAACTAACATATACTCTGCTAATCGCTCATGCCACCCTCTGGGGCCCATCCTTCTTAGTGCCTCCTTTGCAGACCTAATGGCTCTTTCCACAAGGCCATTACTGGCTGGATGGTAAGGAGATATTAGGCAATGCTGAATCCCCAATTTGGCGAGAAACAACTTGAAAATGGTAGAAGTTAATTGGGGCTCATTGTCCGATACCAATAGGTCGGGGAATCTGCATGGCGAACATGGAGTGGAGGGCCCTAATGACGGCTTCAGATGAGGTAGACTGCATCAGCAATATTTTGACCCACTTAGAGTATATGTCAGCTACCACTAAGAATATTTGCCCATGGAATGGCCCCGCGAAATCCATGTGAATGAGGGACCAAGGGCCAGAAGGGTCTTCCCATTCCCGGGCCTTTTCCTTAGGTGGCATAGGCTCTGACTCCTGGCACTGACGGCAGGTTGCCACCCAGTCAGTAATACATCAGTCGAGGTTAGGCCACCAGAGATAGGCTTGTCCCAGGGCCTTCATGCACACTATTCCCGGGTGCCCCGAATGCAAGGATGTTAAAACTGAAGTACGCAAGGACTTCGGAACCACCACCCGGTGACCCCACAATAAACAACCCCCTTGGGCCAACAATTCCATTTTCCATACAATATAGGGTTGCCATTCAGGGCCCAGAATCCCTGGGGGCCACCCCCTCAGTACCCAATCCAGGACTGTGGATATCTCCGGGTCTTGAGCGGAAACTCGATCAATGTCAGATGTGGTCAACGCAAACGGTGAGCTGTCAATCAAGAGGACGGCTGATGCTGGGGCTGGGTCACAGAGGAATGTGGGGATCGGGCAACAGCTGAGGGCATCGGCATGGGCAAGGTTCTTTCCGGGCACATATGTCAATGTATAGGCAGACAGAAAAACTGACCACCTGGTAAATCTTGGAGAGACAAACTGCGGGGCTTGTCGGTCTCCAGCCAGCAGGCTGAGCAATGGTTTATGGTCTGTCACCAAATGGAAAGGGCGACCGTAAATGTAATCATGAAAACGTTTCACCCCAGCTATCAAAGCTAATGCCTTCTTGTCTAATTGCGCATAATTTTTCTTGGTGGGGGCCAAAGTTCTAGAGAAGAATGCCACAGGGGCTTCCCAGCCATTCGGGAACCAGTGACTTAAGACAGCGCCCATCCCATATGGGGACGCATTGCACGCCAGAACTAGGGGAAGAGTCTCGCAGTAGTGAGCGAGGACAGAGTTTGAGATGAGCAGTCGCTTGACAGCTGTGAATGCGGAGGCAGCTTTAGCATCCCAGGTCCAATGTGCCCCACGATCCAACAAGCGATGTAGTGGCTCTGCAACCAACGCCTTGTTCAGGAGGAAGATGGCATAAAAGTTTAAAAGGCCCAAAAAGGCTTGGAGTTCAGTTTTGCTTGCAGGTGGCAGAGTATCGAGGATTGCCTTAGTTTTCACTGCGGTCGGATGTGTCCCCTTTCTGTCAATTAAAAATCCCAAGAACTCGACTTGGGGAATGGCGACAAGGCATTTAGTCTTCTTCACCTTGAGACCCACATGTTTAAATTCTGAGAGGACCAAGCAGAGCCTTTCCAACAATTCGGTGGTGCTGGTAGCTGACACCAGCACATCATCGAAATACGGAACAACCCTGGGAATTCCCTGAAGCAACCTCTCCATCATGCTCTGGAAAATCCAGAGCATGATGGAGGGGGATGCTGATGCCAAACTGGAGGCGGCAGCACTGGAAAGCACCACGATGGATAACAATAGTCTGTGCGTCAGCTCTCAGGTCATCCACAGGCAACTGTTGGTAGGCCTGCGTCAAGTCCATCTTAGCAAAGACAGAGCCATTCCCTAGTGAGTGCAAAAGGTGCTGCACCACAAGGACAGGGTATGCGTGGGGCTGTAATGCTTGGTTAATTGTCGCTCGGTAGTCCGCGCATATGCTGATAGAGCCATCCACCTTCATTGCTATGACAATTGGGGTTTCCCAACATGCGTGATCGACAGGTTCCAGGATGCCTTGCGCAATTAATTTGTCAAGTTCTGTGTCCACTCTCGGCCGTAACACAAAAGGCACTCTGCGCGGCTTGAGCCATCGTGGCTGTACTCGAGGGTCCAGATTAAAGTAAACTGGTTTTCTAGTGTATCTGCCCAGCTTGTCATTGAAAACCGTGGGGAATTCTTTACATAGAGTTTCCCATTCCAATGACATGATGGCATGGTGGATGGTGGATGGTGAGGCCAAGGACATCGAACCAATTAAGGCCCAGAAAGCTAGGTAGAGGGCCATCAACAATCACTAGTGACAAACGGCCTATAAATTTCTTAAATTTTACTCGAAAAGTCCCAGTTCCTATAATAGGAATTTGGGTGCCCTGGTAATTCCTTAGCAGGAGGGTGCAGGGGTCTAAATGCCGTTTAGCCAATTTTGGAGCCAGCCATTTAATTGTACTCCAGGACATGATGGAGGTAGTGGAGCCTGTGTCTACTTCCATAAGGCACGGCTTGCCTTCAATGTGCACCATGAGGTGAATCTTTTGCTGGCTTAATATGTTTGGTGGCACGACTAAATTAACAACGGAGGAACCGTTCGACACTGATGTCGAATTTGCTCACTTGGCAGCCTTGGATGCTGTTGCCTCTCCATGTCCTGAGGGAAATGAGCCCCAAACTGTGGCTGCGCCACCCGGTATATTCTAGCGATGTGGCCCCGGCGGCCACAGCGGCGGCAATCCATATCTTTGAATCCACAGCTGGCTCGTGGGTGTTTTCCCCCACAGCTAAAACATTCAGTAGGTCCCCCCCTCACATGTCCCGGGCCAGAAACTTTATTCTTTTACTCCTGTAGGCGGCATATATTCGGTTCTCCATCAGAATCAGACAGTTCCCATTCAGCCATTTCATTCACAGACGTTGCATCCCTTCCCAATTTCGGTGGGCTCTCTCCATGGGGTAACTTGGATAATGACAATGCAGCCAACTCTGCTGCGCATGCCTCATCTAATGCCATTTGGAAGGTTAATTCGTGATTCACAATCAATCACCTTTTGAGGCTGTGGTCCCTCATCCCACTGATGAGCCTGTCGAGAAGTTAGTCCTCTAAATTCACAAATTTGCAATGACACACTGCCCTCCTCAGAGCCGCGACATACTTATTAATAGACTCCCCTGGGCCCTGATCCCGGTGGTAAAAATGCTGGCGGCGGGCTATTCTGGAGGGGGCTGGTGCGTAATGCCTTTTAAGTTTTTTCATAAAGTTCTCCCATGTCCCTGAATGTATAGATTGCAGGGCCATTAATGTCATTGCAGTGTCAAATATCTCTGTACAGCAGAAGCTCAGGAAATACACACGTTTGCGCTCAGCTGTCAAATTCATGTAATCATTAGCAATCAAAAAACACTCAAAACGTGCCACATAAGCTTCCCACGTTTCGGTACTTGGATTGAAAGGAGGGAAATTCTGTGCGGATGCCATTACCGCTGTTTATTATACACTCTCTGCTGTGACTCTCATCACTGACTCACTTCAGTGCTTAGCTGGCTATTACAGCATTCTGTGTCTTCATTCACTCAGGTCCAGTGGAGGGAATCCCACCTTCATCGCCAGTGGTAAATACCGGCTGGATTGGAATGATGGACTGAGGCGATGAGAGTATGAGGTAACCACCATTTAATCTGAACAAATGACAACCCGAACTAAGAGCTGCCTCGGGAACACAGCGCGTGCGAACTCTGCCTGAAAGCCCTTATATACCGGCTGTCAGATGGCTAACCAATCATGGAATGGAACATTACTTGTTTCCCAACAGGGGGCTTTCCCACAGAGCAGGCTCAATACATTGCAAAATGTATCATTAGTTTAGAGTCCTTGGGTTACAAAAGATCCAAGTTCACTCCCCCTTGAATTCCATTGACCCTTATCTAGTGCCAATTTAGTGCTGATCATTAGTTGACCCACTGGAGAAGAGCCTAATGCTGGGAACAATTGAGAGCAAAAAAAGAAGTGGGCGGCAGAGAATGAGGTGGCTGGATGGAGTCACTGAAGCAGTCGGCATGAGCTTAAACGGACTCCAGGGGATGGTAGAGGACAGGAAGGCCTGGAGGAATGTTGTCCATGGTGTCGTGATGGATTGGACACGACTTCACAACTAACAACAATAACATTAGTTGACCATAGTTCTTATGTATAGAATTGAATAAATCTTCTATGTTCTATATCATTCAACTTTATGAATGATCCTTATTGTTTGCACCAGAGGTGGTATTCACTTACCTTTGCTACCGGTTTGCAAATGTGAGCACGTGCGCTCGCTTGCTATGCTCGCCTGCCCCTCCTCCACATATGTGCAGAGCCTTCTGCACATGCGCAGAGGGTCAAAAATGGGACCCTTGTGTGATCTGGATAGAGCTGGCTGAATTTCAGCACTGGTTTGCACTGAACATTACTTCAGATCTCTGGGGTTAAAAAAAAACTTAAAACAAATAGTTACAGACACTTCTTAAAGAAAGAAGACTTTATTTGTAAATGAAGTGCCAGTTTCTTTCTTCTGAACAGTAGTCCTTTGACGTTTTGCTGGAATAGACTTCACTACATTTGTTAGGTCTTTGGATAAAATGTTATATGGAACAAGGCAAAAGAGTTGATCAGAAGTGAGGACCTCAAAATTAGTGGGTGGCCGAGCAATCACAAACCTGTTTTGGAGAAAAGTCACCAATAAAACAGAAATCAATTAAAAACTATAGCTGTATTGGTCATGAGAAAAAAAAAACAAATTTATAAAACAATACTTTTATTAGAGCAACTAACATACAAGATCACTGTATTCAAAGACCTGAATATTTACATAACACAGAAGGGAAAGAAGTTACAGGATTTTATAGGATAATGATTTCTTAGATATTGGTTCCTCTCATTGACAAGTTAAATGGTACAGTACATTGGAGAATAACAGAATTGGTTTTTTTTTTAAAATAAGATATTGATGATGAGAAGCTTTTATGGAATAATAATGCCATAGTTTTCAACAGCAACAATATTAGATTAGAAAATCAGCCAAAAATAGATAAGTATTAATCTTACATCGGTATCTTTGGTTAACTCATGTGGAAAAAAACTTGAAGGAATTTTAGGAGAAAATGTGTCAGTATTTGGCAGGGCTATAAGGCATCTTGTGTTAATGTCATAAATCTCTGAGTTATTTCTGAATTGGAAGTTGCCTTTGGTTAATGGAATAGTATAAGAATTCTTGCTGTCTTTGAAAAAGGAGGTTATAGATTCAGCCTCTGACTTATATTACTAAGGAAACTGTGGTGCTTCAACTCTAAGAGTGATGGATGCTAAAGTCCTAGCAGTTCTGGAAGATACTACCTCAAGGAAGTCTCAGCCATGTAGGTCAGAGGTCTGATCCATTTTGTAGATAGCTATACCAGAGGTTCTCAAGCTGTGGTCTGTGGACCGCAGGGCATGTACAAAGCTTTGAAGAAATGCTATGATTTAAATCTAGGAGCTTTGGTGACTCAGTAGACTAAGGCAGTCATTAACATCCACTGAACATCTGCTGCCTGCAATTACTGCAAGTTCAAATCCCACCAGGCTCAAGGTTGACTCAGCCTCCCATCCTTTCTAAGGTAGGTAAAATGAGGACCCAGATTATGGGGGCAATAAGCTGACTTTGTATAAATATGCAAAAGTATGAAGGCTATTGCTTAACACATTGTAAGCCGCCCTGAGTCTCCGGAGAAGGACGACATATAAATCAAATTAAAAAAAAAAACAAATCTTAAGTCTTGGTGGTCTATGGACATGGTCTGTAGCCAAAAAAAAAAAAAAACATTTAAAGGGGGTCTGGAGTAAAGAAAAGGTTGAGAACCATGATCTATACCAGGGGTGTCAAATTCAAGCCCCAGGGGCTGGATCTGACCCATCGGGCCACCCTGGAAACTGTGAAAGATTGGCCTGCAGTACCTCTGCCAGCAAAAATGGAGCCCAGGAGAGCCATACGCGGTCCTCCTCAGCTCCATTTTAACTGGCAGAGGGTTGCAGGAGGCCATTGCAGCTGAAAATGGAGCTCAGGAGCCTGTTTTTACTGGCAAGTGCTCGGGCTACCATAGGTGCCCATGACATGAGTGATGTTGAGCTGGCCACGCCCACTCTGGCCACTCCCACTCCCACCCATGCCCCCCAAAGTCAAACACAACCCTGATGCAACCCTCAATGAAATTGAGTTTGATACCCCTGAAGTATACTGTTATATAGTCCACCACCTTATTTGCCCTAGTAGCCAACTAGAGTGTCTCCAAGTAAAGATCACAATCAGGACATCAAGACAATAGTTTCCTCCTTCTGTTCCTCCCAAGCAAGAGACACTCATTTGGAGTCTTCCACATCACTGTCACAGTTAAAAGTTACTAAGACTCTGTGAATTTATCTCACTATCTTTTAAAACCAATTGAGCCAGCAGTCACCACTGCATCTCATGACAACTCCATATATTAATTATAATTGCATAATTCACTACCAGTAGTACAAGATGCGCTGAATGAAATGGGTTTAAAAGAGGATTAAACAGAGTACAATAAATATTATATGACAAAAGAAAGCTCATTACTTCATGATTACTCCCAAATCCTGACCTTTAATGCTGATTTTTCATTGTATTATGCATCCCCAAAGCTACTTTTCAAAATACAAACTCCATATAGTTTCTGAAATATTATTTGAACATGCCAATATTTTATTGCTGTGTATGCAGTTAGATAGATAAATCTTTATGAGAAAATTTCAATTTTACTATACTTTCCTGATTTCATATGGATTGGGGTTAGGTTTCAGGCGATAGATACCGAAGCAAAGAATTCCATACATATCAAGGGCTTTAGTGAACACATCACCAAAGAAGAGCTGCAAAACAAGAAAACACTTTTGATTCTATATCAAACATCCTTGATTAACTGAAAACCCATAAACTAAAAGTAAAAGATCACAGCTCAAAAAAAAAAGGTGGGTTTCCCACATCACTTCTTGGGAAAATAGCAAGCTAAAAATTATTGTCAACTATTTCCAGGCTTCTGTAGATATTTCCAATGTGGTATTTTCATTTAAAAAATAGATATTGTGATGGTATGGTACATTATAAAACACACTTTTTTGTTGGATTCATCAGTATAGTACTGAACAGAACTTACAACTGGCCTAGGATTTTTTTGGGGGGGGGAAAGTCAGAAATAGAATTGGCAGTTTCTAGCAAATCTTTTATGCAAAGAATTCAAACATGGAATGCTTACTGTGCTTACTGTTTACTGTGTCCAAGTGCTCCTAACTATTAACCTTGATGGAAGCTTTCTCTATTGGCTACAGTATAATGTTCTAAATGTGAATCTTGATTTCAATATTCTGTTTAGGATCAGCTTTGCAACATTCAAGCATGTCATCCAGAGCCACATAATTATAGTTAACTCATGACTATCAAATGCTTAGCAATTATCCAAGAGAGCAAAATGGATTAGCTTGAATTAAATCAGCTGGCATCTAACAAAACTTACCAGCAGCCCTTTCATTAACTCTGGATCATCTATTAATGTTAAAAGAGCCAGTTTACATCTGTTTCTAACTCCCAAGGAAATCACATTGCTATTATTGCCAACCAGTGAAGTCCCCTCTGCCAAATATTCTTCAAGGTCTGGGCTGGTCCCACCTGTCACCAGCGTCTGAAGCAAAGCCAGCACATGGTAATTATGGTAGGTCTGCAATGAGAAACAATAGAAGATCAAGGAAAACATTTGTGTCAATCAGATAAGAGAAAGATTTTGCAAACTCAGTTCACCCAGAATTAAATGACCAGGCTGTAAACTTCACCTGATTGACCAATCCCTTTCATATTGATTTGACTGCAAAGAAATCTGCAGATATGCACTTCTTTTTTTAAAAGACATGTATTAGCAAAATCAGGGTGTGGACTTCTTGTGTCTAGTTGTGTCAGGCATGAAGAATCAGGACCTCATGTTAAATTCCTGTTAAGCTGATTTATTGCTCATGCCTATACGGAAGAATATAGTCAACTAATAGCACTAAATTGGCACTAGATAAAAGTCAATGGAATTCAAGGGGGCCTGGACTTGGATTACTTGTGGGAACATAATGAGTCCAGACTGATTCCTCTCTTGACTCTGTCCCCTATCTTTGCCTCTCTTTTCCTACAAGTTGTCACTCAGCACATTGCAAACACTGCTGGAAGGCATTATATATGCCTAAGAGAGAAGGAGTCATATTTTCCAATCTTCCTTTTCTTCTTTATGTTTTTCTGTTCTTCTAAGAAACTAAGAACACCTCTTATTATGGTCACAACTAGAATTAAAATATTAAAATAAAACAGAACAGAACAGAATAGAATAAGGACTAGGGGTGATATGACAGCAGAGTGCCAACATCTAAGGAGCTGCCACAAAGAAGAGGTGATCAACCTGTTTTCCAAAGCACCTGAAGGCAGGACAAGAAACAATGGATGGAAACTAATCAAGGAGAGAACAAGCCTAGAACTAAGGAGGAATTTCCTGACAATTGGAACAATTAATCAGTGGAACAACTTGCCTCCAGAAGTTGTGTTTGATCCAACAATGTAGTTTTTTTAAAGAGAGATTGGACAACCATTTGTCTGAAATAGTATAGGTTTCCTGCCTGAGCAGGGGGTTGGACTAGAAGACCTCCAAGGTCCCTTCCAATTATGTTATTCTGTTAAAACACATAGTAGACTGTAATTAGTGGTAAGATCATCAATGATCAGCCAATCTACCTAATTTTACAGACAGTATAGCAGAATTTAACTATATTTTATTTATTAAATTTATTTATTTAATAATATTCAAGGACCCTATATGATACTTATATGATAGTAACAGCTGTAAATAAAATATGAGTATTTCCTGGTATTGTACCAGGTCAGGAGTTATAAAATGGGTCCATGAATCCTTATAGAGGGTACTTGAATATGAGCTGTGGTTTCAATGGTCTCTTGTTCACAAAGGCACTATCTCAGGTCATATGGTACTGTTTTGTATTGACCCTCCAGAATGTGTATGGAGAGAGCATTACAACATGTTAGAGTTACTGCTCTCCAAAATTTAAGAAGAGATATATAAGTATCTCACTCATTTATGAAGTGGGGGGGAGCTTGATTACTCAAGAAAACATTCTTATTCTGAACAATAGTAATCTTGTAAGGTAAGTTGGTCTGTTACTGTGTTAAACTGACCCAGTGGCAAGTCAAGAAAGGCATTAAAACTGTGTTCCTTCTGTTCTTATCCAACTATACTGTTTTAAATAAACCAGTATTTTGAATGGGAAGTCTTTACTGAATTTGTAGAATCAAATAATTCATTTGAACTGCTTCCTACCCTGCTGCTAAAAATAGTCTAGCTATGATCATATTCTAATTGTGATGAAAGCATTTTTTATCTATTTAGCATACACAATAAGCCCAACTGAGTTCTGGAAATCTCAGACCAATTTTTAGATTATTAATGCGAAAATAGAAGCAAACTGGTGAGCAGTTTTGAGAACACAACACAGTTTAATTTGGATGAATGGGTAACTACAATTACTCCAGAAAGTTCATGTCGACTTTACTTTCCCACACCCCATTTTTATATTTTGTAAATATGAATAAAAAAGCTGGAAACCTGATTGTTCTGAGATGTGCATATTATAATAAAGTTATTCAAAGCAAGCTATTTCTGAATTTTTTTGGATCTGAGAGACTGTATTCCCCAAGTTTCCAGAAAACATATTTTATGATTTTAGCTGTAGTTCTTGAATTGAAAGACCTTGTGCATTGAAATGAGTCTATAACACAATGAACATGTTGCATACATATTCACCTATTAAATGTGAAATGCAATACCTTAAACTATACAAATTCTTAGCCATGGTTTATGGGTTTTATTTAATACAAGACAGAGGAATTGGAGTTCCAAATTTTAGTTAGCACTAGCAAAGCTTTATGATTAATATAGATTTGGATGTCATGTTTAGTCACAACTAAGAGCAAATGAGATTGGGTATGATACTTTATGCCAGGGTTGTCAAACTGGCAGCCCACAGGCCGGATGCATCACGTGCAAGTCATGCCCACCCAAGCTTCACGAAGGGAAAAAATGCCACAAAACATCATGTGATGGCAATGCGACACCGCAAGTTTGACACCCATGGTATATGCTTTTCAGGTTGATTAACCAGAGAAATTAAACATGTTGGACTATATACCGTATTTTTTGGAGTATAAGATACTCTGGAGTATAAGACGCACCTTAGTTTTGGGGGAGGAAAATAAGTAAAAAAAAATCTGCCTCTGCCTACCAGCATCAATCGGTATTCATCTGGCTAGTGTCCTGTCATTGTGTGAGAATGTTTGGAAACTGAAGCAGAATTTGCTGTATGAGCAACAAGGAAAGAGACAGCAAGGAGCCTGGGTGTGGCTTAGGTCAATTGTTCTAAAGCTGCATGCTGTGCTGATCTCTGAAACTAAAACTGAAACTGAAACTCCTCTCCTCTGCTTATGTTTTGCTTGCTGCTGCAAACTTTGACAGTCCTTGCAGCAAATAGCCAGGTCAGCTTCAGCACATTATTGCAGCCTGATTCAGCACGAGCAGCTGTTTGGCGGGTGGATCAGCCTCCCGGAATTACCCCCAATCAGCTGTTCCAGGCTGCAGGGATTGCCATAGAGCATCACCTCCTCCGTGCCTCACATTTTTGGCTACATTCGGTGTATAAGATGCACCCAAATTTTCACCCTATTTTAGGGGAGAGTGTGTCTTATACTCTGAAAAATACAGAACTTGTTTCATTACACAGTAACTGCAGATATCCAGAATAAGGTTTTGATTACTGTTCCAATCAAAGAGAAAAGATAAGGATAGAGCAGACAATAAGTTTGCCTTCGTCTGTGAAGACAGGCCATTTTGGTGTATAGTGCTCCATTATTTCAACAGCTGCATCAGCATTTTTAAAGATGGAATTATCCAGTATTATCCTGAGCACTAGGTCAGGTTTATCTTGCTCAAAAAGAATTGGCATTTTACATACTTAGCTTTAAAGGGCTGAGCTCTTTAATATTTCTTGGCTACATTTCTTTTTTTAACATCAAAAGGATTGTTGCATTCTCTGATTTGGAAAAAAAAATAGAAGGATTTGTGTATCACCTGTGTCCCTCTGTATTTTATTTGCTGAGTTAAATACATCATTGGAGTTTTTAGAATAAAAAGGAAGACAAGTAGATAGAGATCGCTTGCTATCAGAATATTCCTGCAATTTATTTATTCAAAGTTCAATATAGGCTTTATAACTTGCAGCTGTACCAGGCTTCTTCAAAGTTGCTGCCACTGCTGATTATTATTTGGTAACCAAATGAGACAATTATAAAGCATATGGTGATTAATCATCACTCAAATTAATTAAATTAGAATAATAGAATTATAGAGCTCAAAGGGACTTTGGAAGTCTTTAGTCCAACCCCCTGACCAAGACAGGAGACCTTATGTTATCCTGGACAAATGACTGTACAATGTTTTCTTGAAAACCTCCAGTGATGCAGCACCCACAACTCCAGGAGGCAAGCTGTTCACCTGATTAATTGTTCTCACTGTCAAGAAATTTCTACTTAGTTCTAGGTTGGATTTCTGTGATAAGTTTCCATCATTTATTTTTTGTCCTGCCCTCAGATGCTCTGAAGAATAGACTGAACCCCTCTTCTCTGTGACAGTCTCTCAAGTATTGGAAGTCAGATATCAGGTTACCCCAATCCTAGTTCTCTTAATTAGGCTAGATTAAATCAAATTTAATTTAATCAAATTCATTTTTGTCCTGCCTGCATACATTTTTTTGCAAAGTGGTACATTACCTAAAAATAAGTTGTAGCCCTGACCAAAAAGTTGGCATCATTGCTTTAATATATTTTAAAAAGCACTTTATTAAAATGTCAAGAATTGCATTCTTACTTACAATCATATTATGTTGAGGAAGAGCTACTTACTAATTAAAACACTGTAAAATGGTCATTGTACCAGTATATTATCAACATTCTCTTTGAATTATGTTTTAGCAATGCTCAAGAAAGCCAACATAAGTAACCTATTAAGTTACTGCTAGGTAGTGTTTTACCAATAGATAGCCATCATTCTGAGAGTTTCTAAAAAATTACAATTGTTGCCATATGTAACTTTCCCTACATGCAACTATTTTGAATATTGTTTTGCTTTGTAAGGACCTAATTAGAATTTTTGCATGCATCTCCCTTAAATATAATCATTTTTGTTTAAATGTTTTGAGCTGAGACATATTGAGAGAAAAATACTAGTGATTCTGTGATTTCATTTCTGTCTATTCCATGACAGAATTTTGGCAGCTGATGCCCTTTCTCCTGAAAAGATATTTAACAGATTTCATTTACATTTCTAGCGAAAGCCTAGCAAAATTATACATTACCCAATTCTGGTGGTTCTCGGTAGCCAATAATGCTGTGATAAAATCCATAACGTAAACTTTACATGAGCTACATGAAGAAATATGTTCTGAGTGTCTTCCTAATTTGTATTTAAAAAAAGGAACCAGTTTCAAATCCAGTGGCAATTTAACCCATAATGTTGGTTTCACCAGTCAAAAACTTGTACTGTTGACATTAGATGTATATCTGATGGATTCAGCAAAGCCACCCAGTTAATGACCATTTGTGGACTAAGAGTGGAAACAGAACAATTAAGGATTGGCCCAAAGGTGATCAAAAAGGCAATTGGATTTGCTTGGGTTTTTTTTCCTTGAAAAGTTTAGCTTTTCATCCAAGAAACTTCTTCAGTTCTAATCACATGGTAGAAATGGAAGGATTTATATTTTTTGCAGTCATCTGGTCATTAGCTCTCTGAGAGTCATTGAGGCCCTTTGGGGATTTATATCTCCATCTTCCCATTCCCCATCATACAGTTAGAACTGAAGAAGCTTCTTGGATGAAAAGCAAAATGAAAAATTAATAAAGAAAATATATAGCTACCTGTTAAGTATCAAAATGGAAGACAAACAGATGAAAGAAATGATGATAGTTTGGGCAAAATTTTTTGGATACACTATAGAGCTAGATAAATGGCAAAACTTTGGGATAGAAATTATAAATTGACAATACTACTACTACTTATAAAGAAAATGTATAAAATGTTCTATAGTGGCATTTGCCACAAGCAAGACTAGCAAAGATGTTTAAAAATATGTCTGCTAAATGCTGGAAATGTAATCAGATACCGGGTCCTTATTATCACATGTCGTGGACATGTTCAAAGGCAAAAAAATTCTGGACGAAAATACATACATGATTAGAGAACATGTTAAAGCAACACATAGATTTAAAACCAGAAATATTTTTGTTAGGTATATTACCAGAAAATTATAATAAAGGGGTTGCATATTTAATAATACATGTGCTAACAGCAGCAAGAATTGTATTTGCACAATATTGGAAAAATCATACACCTACAGATGAAAGTATAATTAGAAAAATATTAGACTGTACGGAGATGGATATATTGACAATAATAAAAGATAAGGAAGAAACAGAATATTTTTTAACATGGGATTTGTTTTATCAATGGTTAGATAAAAGAGGATGAAAGATTACTGATATGTATAAATAAATGAGGCAAGAATTTGATTATATATAAGTAAACATTAGTATTATTATGGTTATTATGGTTATTATAGTTGTTGTTGTTGTTGTTGTTCTTCTTCTTCTTCTTCTTCTTCTTATTATTATTATTATTATTATTATTATTATTATTATTACCAGTATGATCATTAATACTTTGTATAAGCAAATTGATCCAGACAATACACTGTATATTAAGCACTTATGTATTTCAAAGAAAAAAATGTATAAATAATTTAAAAAAGAATATCAGTTATAGCGATCATGAATATCCGGATAAATATGTCTGTCTTTATGGTAAATTAATGTGTTGTATTGTGATAACATGTGGTACTTTGACTTGGGTTCTCTTGGCTAGGTTAGAGATAGCTATTTTTAGATAAGGAAAATTAATTCAACTGAACAAGGAAGATCAGTCTGTACTTCTGACAAAGTTGGAAAAGATCAAGGAGTTAATTGAGTCATCCTACAGAAAAGGACAGTTTAATAAAAAACTTGAACTGGGTAACCTTTCAGGAACTTACTGTACACAAGAGAGAATCCAAAAAGCTGTCTGAAAACAGTGCCCCTTTGGATAAGTTATGGTTTGACTTGTCAGAGTTTTCCATTCCACTCTGTTGAAAGAATTGTGCATTTGCAGCTACCTCTGTAGGAGAAGAAAACACCAAAAAACAAACATGCAACACAAGATCAACTTCTTGCATATATCAGCCTAAATAAATGGAAATTATAAATTGGGAAAACTCCACTGGATCCATTGCTACAGCATGAAAATGCACACAAGTAGTCCTCAGCTTATAATCAGTAGCTTAGTGATGGTTCAAAGTTATGACAGGTGCCATAAATATCTACTTACTACCCAGTTTTGAAGTTCCAACATCTCTCCCATCACAAAACTGCATTTTGGGGACTTGGCAACTGGCTTGCATTTATGACCATCTGCAGTGCCCCATAGTCATGTGATTTACAAAGGTTTTGCTGGAATCTGCTGTTTTCTTCCAGTATAAGTAATGACAGATGTTTATGGTAATGGCAAAAAACATCTGTTAGCAAACAATGGGTTTGCTTAATAACTGCCACAAAAAAGTTGCAAAATTGAGTCTAGTCACATGATGACCCACTTTATGATTTTTGCGACTTATGACAGTAATTGCCAGGCTCAATTGCAGTCATAACTCAAGGATTCCCTGTATTGTGCCAGTTTCAGAAATTCTCCTCCCAGAGTAATTTGATGGAAAAATTTACTTTAGAAAGCTTTCAAAGAAAATTGTATTTGGAAATACACACATACATGCAATATCTATGTATTGTATGTATGTATTATATGTAAGTATGTAGCCAAAGATATTTGGGTGACTTTCTTGTTCTTAATTTTATTGTTTTTGCTAGTTGCCTTAGGTTGCGTGACAAGTAAGTGGCTGGATATATAAGTAAAAATAATACATAAATTGTTTTCTTGATGGTCTCCAATTTTTCCAGATTTTCAATATATTCCGGGGAAAGAGTTCATCCCAAAGATTTTGTAGATTTAAAATTTTTATTTCTTTAGTAGAATGCTGTTTTCACTATTTTTGATAAACTGTCAAAAGCTTTCCTTTCCTTTTCATTTCCTCATTCGTTTGGAGAAATTCTGAAAATTAGTCACCAGATTTCTCTTCCCATAACTTAAGTATTTTCACTGCAGGATTATCACATTGTCTGGATATGGTATATATAATACTACACTTTAATTTAATTACATAATGCATTAAATTATTGAAATCAATTTGCTTCCCCAGTTCATAATCTTAATACTGATAATGTTGGTTTGTGTATCTCAATATTATTTCCACCAACTGGCAGGGTTTCATACCACAGTTTTCTTCAACCCTGTCAGAAATGGCAAGAGGCTGGTTTTCAATAGGATGCGAGGATATATTCTCCCATTAAATCATGGCAGTTTTTTCAGAAGTTTAAATGTTACAAACTAGGAAACAGAGAGCCAATTTGGTGCGATGATGAAGGCACCAAACTAGAAATAAGAAGACCAGTGCTTTCTGGAATGACTGCATGACTGCACAACACTGTGTTGAACAATCATAGTAATAAATGCTGCAAAGCAGCTGCAGAGTCTCTGCAGAAACCTTGCTGCTTTGAGTGTGCAGGGCATTTCTACATATTCAATGACAAAAAAGAAATGAGCCTCCAATCTTACATTGTCCCAAATAGACAACAGCTCTTAGGTCCAGATATGAAGCTATATCAGTCTGGTGTAGTAGTTAAGGCATCAGGCTAGAAACAAGGAGAAGTGAGTTCTAGTCCCACCTTAGGAACAAAGCCAGTTGCGTGACTTGGGCTAATCCTTCTCTCTCAGGCCTAGGAAGAAGGCAAGGGCAAACCATTTCTGAAAAATTATTGCCAAGAAAACTGCAAGGATTTGTTTATTTGTAAACAATATTTAAGGCAACAAAAAGGGGAGAATGGAATAGAAGTATAGAATATACCTCATCTTCTATTTTACATGAGGGAATCAAACTATTTTCCAAAGCACCAAAAGGCAAGATGAGAAACAACGGATGAAAACTAACCAAGGAGAGAAGCAACCTAGAACTAAGGAGAAATTTTCTAAAGGTGAGAGCAATCAACCAATAGAACACTTTTCTTTCAGAGGTTGTGGGTCCTCTATCACTGGAGGCTTGCAAAAAGACACTGGACAATCATTTATCTGAAATGGTATAAGGTCTCTTGCTCAAGCAGGGGGTTGGACTAGAAGACCTCCAAGGTCCCTTCCAACTCTATTATTTTATGTCCTAAGTCCATTTGTGCATCATAACTACACCAATTAAAAATCATCATTCTGGGTGTACCCACCCTTGGGCAGGAGTGAGAGAAAACCTCTCCAGATGGAAAACTTTTGTTTAGCTTCCTGCTGAGTCTTTGTAACACTTCATTATATTTATTCTCCTGATAAGCCATTGAGACATCTTTAAAGTTGCTGAATTAGCATTTAAGTCAACCCTTTTATTGTTCTTTGGACACGGCACGCTGTCACTTTCTATCTGCGGATTCTAAAGAGAGCTGGCAGTAAATAAATAATGCATCAGGCGTATTGCTTCGTGAAATTTGTTCCTAAAGAAAAACTTACTAAGCTCGGTGATGACAGAGATCCGTTTGGAAAAAGTGCGTGATTGAACTCCAATTGAATCTTCATTGAATCCCTGTGGATTAACTTTTGATATCAGTGTAAGAGGGAGGAGGAGGCGGGGGGGGGGGAGAAAAGAAACAAAGAAAGTCAGGCATAAATATAAGAGATTCTGAGTCTGCCAACAAATGCTTCTTAAACATTATTTAATGCAAACAAAGAGACATTTCTTTGGCCTTCAGTTCAGTTTCAGAACTTCATTATCTCGGAAGCTTTGCAGAATTACAAATGGGACTCATTTTGTCCAGGCTGTTTTTCTTTTTTCTTAATAAAGAAAAAAGTTTAATTCACTTCTTAATTAATGTGCTGTAACGAATGCAGCTATTCAATAGATTAGGTTGTCTCTGATGTTGCGGTATGGCACTTGGCTTTAAAATTGGAAAAGTATATTTTAGTGGTAAGATGTGTATATGAATGGCAATAAATTCACATGATTAAGTGCAAGGCTTCTTAGCTTTACCTCTCCCCCAATCCTTGCACAAAACAGGAAAGTACTGATAATTACATATATGTAAAACAGACAGATTAGAGAAATGGTCAGACCTGCCCCAGTCTGATCCTTTAGGGAAGAAAAATCCTAGACTCCATTTGGTTGAAGGTACTTTTACTAAGAAATGCTGGTTGTCGTAAAGTCAGACAGAATCTGAGTTTCCCACACAACAAGACCAAACCATCCTTCAGTGCCCCTATGACCAGTCCAAACCCAGCCAATGCTATGCCATGGGGATGTTTTGGGAATGCTGAGGTGTTTGGGCTAGTAACTTTTCACACTCAGGGCAAATGCCTTGAAGATGTCTGGCATGAACTGGTTCCACATTGATCTGCTTTTCTTCAGCTGTCATTCCCCCTCATGAATTCCCACACAAAACTGCATACAGGTTTATTGCCCATTTGTCCTCCCCTCATGTCTCCCCCCCACCCCTACCAGTCCTTTGATGGCAGGACACCAGCGTGGTACTAAGACAAAAATAGTGGACCTGATATAAACACAGATTTCACAACTTCTGATTAGTTGTGTGGGACCCTCTTTAACTGCTTTTTCAGAGATGGTGCAAAAATTTTATATATTCAGTACCAATTTGGCTACTTGATTTGCTCACTGCTTGCCTTAGCCAACTAACAGCATTGCTCATTGGCCCTCTTAGAGGAATATAGAAAAAAACATTGCCATCACTTTCGTTTATTTCTGTTACAATGCTTTAAACTACTGCAACATGATAGGCAGTAGCAACAAATATACATATTTATATCCCCCCCCCCCGATTCATTTCTCTCAAGAAAATCTCAGGAAAATTCTCTTCTTCCCCTGGTTGCAATGACAAATCATTTATCCTACAGCAGTAGTTCTCAGTCTGTGGCTCAAGGACCACTGGACTGGCCATAATGTAATCACAGGGGGTCAGCGAAGGCTTGAAAAAAAGTTAGGATTTAAATCTTGTGTTAAGTCTTGGGTGTCTGTGGCCATGGTCTGTGGCCACAAAAGGTATTTAAGTGGGCTCCATGGTGAAGAAAAGGTTGAGACCCACTGTCCTACAGCATACTTCCATGCATTCTGATGGTGTATCAAGAATTGGAAAGTTATCAATGTGGAAAATCCATTATCTTTGCTGATCTACCTTAAGAATATCCTTTTGCTTTTTACTAAAATCAGGAAAGTTATCAGGAAGGGAGAGACATAGACATTTCTTGGACAATTTGAAGAAGTTTGAAGATTGAATCTCTGCTTCATCCTGAAAGGGAGATTTAAAACACCTAAAGTCCTCTAAAATGTAAAAGAAAGGGTAAAGTTTTCCCCTGTCCAGTCATGTCTGATTTTAGGGGATGGTGCTCATCTCCATTTCTTAGCTGAGGGAGCCAGCATTGTCCAAAGACATTCCTGTGATCATGTGGCCAGTATGACTATATGCTGAAGGTACACAGAATACTGTTACCTTCCCATCAAAATGGTACCTATTTATCTATTCACATTTACATGCTTTCGAACTTCTACGTGGGCAGAAGCTGGGGCAAGGAATGGGAGCTCAAACTGTCATACTGTGGTTGAGTCTCAAACCCTAGCCATCAGCTTTCCAGCTAACAAGCTCAGCATCTTTAACTGCTGAGCCATTGCACCCATTAAAGTCTTCCAGGACACCCTCAAAGACAATATTCCAGCCTTAATATTATTTTGGCAGAAATCCCCATTCTCCTTATATTTATATCTTTTGGCCAGATGCTCTAAATTGAAACCTTCACATTTGCCTCAAAATGTCCTGTAAATATATTTAATAATAAATAAAATCCAAAAAATAAATAAAAATCCAATTTTGTTAATAGTGTGTGTGTGTATGATTTTTATTTATTTATCATATTTATCATATTTAGAATCACCCGTCTCCATCATAGAATGACATTGAAAAAAAGGACAATTGCAATTATTTCAACACAAAGGAACAAACTAAATTTATGAAAAAGGAAGGAAAAAATTACACATTGGATTGACTTAATCATCTCTTCTAATTGTTTTTTGACATAAAGCACACACTACCCTACACATAAGCCTTGAAAATAAGGGAAACATTCCTTACTTCTTAACTTAAATCCTTTAAAAAATTGCAGTAATTATTTCTCTCTCCAATATGTTAATGACAAAAGCAAGGTCATACTGCCAAGGTGGTAATAAATTGGATTAAAAGTAAAATTGGCTGTATAAGCAGGAATTTGGGCAGTATTAGACATGTTGGTGGGATTGTTTTGTCAAAAGCTAAAGGAATTAAAAATAGATACTGGTGCATCCACATACTGTAGACAAATGCAATCCAGGGGGAACTGTTATGCAGCCGTTAATCCAGTTTATATGTCAACGAACCTATAGCAGCCACTCAGCAAATTGTAAAAACAGCCTGAAGAGATGAAAGGATTTCACACATGCTATAAGAGGCTCCTAAAGACAGTGAAATTATCAGCATCTCAGAAAGAGGATCTACACTGCTTAAGTCAAATCTCTTTCAAGTCAGATTTGACCCCTGATGCCTTAGGTGGATACATCTGTGCTGTTACCTTGGCAACAAAACACATAATTTGCTATTGCTTTTTGTGAAACCTGTCTGCCTCTGCCTCCATCTTTCTCTCTCTCTCTTTCTTCTATCTATCTATCTATCTATCTATCTATCTATCTATCTATCTATCATCTATCTATCTATCTATCTATCTATCTATCTATCTATCTATCTATCTACAGCATCTATCATCTATCATCTATCTATTTCTCTACCTGCCTGCTGCCTGCCTACCTACCTATCTACCTATCTATCTACCTACGTATCATTTCCTGGCTTAATCTAAATCAAAAATAAACTTATATCCAAAAACTAACCAGGGCTGACCATGTTTAGCACCCAAGCCCAGATACAATTGACCACCCACAGCTGAGATCTGCAATTGTTTATTAACTGTGATCACTTTAAGCCATTTTACTGATTTTTGCATTCATTGCATTCATTTTGTTAAAATATCAGATAATTGATCACAATTTCATTGAAGAAGGATAGGACAAAACTGAAATGTTGAGGGTAGTATTCTGGGATGAGCTAGTAATGGTTAAGGTTCCTGTAAAATCCAGTGGGCTGACAGAGGATTTAACAGTTCCTCCTCCCATTATGGAGAAGAAAAGGACTACTTAACATTTATCATAGGTTTTTGTATTTACTGACATATTTTGGGTGTTTGGTTTTTCAAGAATTTTTTTTGTACATATTTAAATTGGGAAGTCTTTTGAAAAACAGGAAAAGGTTGATTTCAAGCATGTAATTAAATATGAGTTTTCCAAATGGCATTCATTTGGAAAACTAAAGAAAGGGATTTCCCTTTCTTTAGTTTTGTTCACTAGAGTCCTTTAATTTATTGAGAATAATCCTTCTCCTGCAGAAAAATGTTTAAATGTCCATGACTGGGTCAAACTAATTAAGAATCATTGAGTTTTGCTTTGGCTGTTTTAAAGCAACTTCATTTTTGACACAAATAACTCTGAAGAAAGATATGGGCCTAGCAAGATATGAGAGGTGAAATTTAATTACCGAGCTAAAACCTGTACATATAACCTGTAAGCAATCAAACTTAATATATTCCTTTTTCAAGGAACCACTCCAAATTGTCCTTTTTCTTTTGTATGTTTCAGTTTTGAGACTCTTTAGATGTCCAGTCCTTCTGAATCTTTAGAATATATTTGAGACTGAGCCAAACTGTTTTTACTTTTTTTGTGTATTGAGACATTAGGATGCTATGATTATGGTCATGTCTATATATTTAACAACCTAGAGCTTATAGATAATCATAAGCCAAAGTATTGTCCTTTCCAGCCAGTGTCTTCACATCAGGTATCTCCATCAGGTGTATCTTAACAACCTAAGCAACCCTTGTAATTTATGGCAACCCATATTGTAGATATTCCTAAATGTCAGAGGAATATTTTAACCAAAGAACTATCAGACACCTAGGGTTTGCTATCATTTCAAACTGATGAATAGCTACCTCATAGCTTCCCTGTGGTCCATGTCTAAGAAAATATTCTTTCTTCTCTAAAAAAAAAGAATGTAAAACAAGCTACTGGTGTTCTTCCTCTCTTTGTTGTGGTCTGCCAGCAGCCTGCAGAGCTGGCAGCGGAGTCAGTGGGAGGCTGGGGAGGAAATGGGTCAGTCCTGGAGTCAGGGGAAGGTCCAGACGAGGGCTCTACGTCGGAGGCAGAGATGGGGCCAGGGCCATCTGGGAGCGATGTGTGGACTCCAGAGCCTCCAGAGGCTGATAGCAGAGAGGCAGAGGAACAGGAAGAGCCTGTTCCTAGTGCACGCATGCAAAGAGCTGCCAGAAGACAAGAGCAGCTTAAGCAAAAAGGACAACTCAGGAGTAAGGCCAGGAAATGATTGGCCCCTCCCATAAGGTTTAAAAGAGCAGCAACAGCTCTTGGGATCTTTGTAGGAAAGCAATGTTGCTACAATTGTCTCTTGTCTTTCTACATTTGTTTTGTGGCGGAGTCTCTTTCTTCTGAACTTTTGTCAAGAAAAGCATTTGGCAGGGTGCCAAAGAAGTCAAGTTTGGTGATAAGTCTGAAAAACTGTTTATGAAGAATTTGTTTTGGACTTAATTTGGACTTAATTTGGACTATTCATTCTCAGCTATTCTAATAAAATGTTTGTTCTAATAAAATATGATTGTGTCTGGTAATAACTACTTGGGCCTAGGTCACAACATTCTTAATCTATTTTCCTTTCTATACATTTGAGAACATTTTTCCAGTTTTCTATATTTAAAAAAAATCAAAAGACAATTTGAGAGGTAATTGTTAAAAAATGCCCCCTCCCTAATATCTTCACCATCAACATACCAGTAAATCTCCTATGTCATTCAAACTCCATTGATTTGTAACAATGAGTTATCAGAAATTCTTCAAGAGACCCATTTTCCTTCCTCAGGGTCCAGAGGCTAGCACATTGAATCAAGAATTCCCAATAAGATCTCCCTTGAAACACAAACCAGAAACATTACAAGTTCTGAAAGAACATTTTCAGAAATGACTTTTAACCATTGAATGGTAAAATAACCCAGACACAAGAACAGATCACAACTACCAAAGAGAACTGTACCAGCCCTAACATTAGAGAGATCAGCTGCCTTGGATAATAACACAGCAATTCAGGCATTATTTCAAAGCCTTCAGACCTGCTCACTTTCATGTAGGAGGGATCTCTATGTGCCATACCATAAGTTCTGCCCTGCCCCAGAAAATGTATAGTGGAAGACCTTATCTCTTTGCCAATGTTGAAGGATCAACTGCCAACAACTTGAGTATATGGAATGGAATTTGCTTCAGGGAGCCACATAGTTTGGTTTGGCATCAGAAAAGAAAAATCTATCATCTCAGAAAGGTTTATAGATTAATGCTGTTCTACAGTTTATTAAAAAATAATGTTTGGAAAATGAGGAAGCAGAGGACTCAGCCCTTTCTTGCTGATATGTCATCAAAGCCATTTCAAAGGCTTCTGTTTATTTCCCCAATGACCATGGAAGGACGAAATAACACTTTCTCACCCTAGAATGAAGCAATTGTGGATACAGAGCTTCCAAGAACCTCCAAGTACAGGGTTATGGAAGAACAGACAGATTTTCAGCTTCAGGTTATCCACCTACTGTATAAGCTGAAATGATCAAGTACCATTGAATGTAAAAGAACGTTCCCTGCCTGATAATTAAGAGACCATTCCAAACAGAGAATATTAAGATAAGTATGAGAATTATGTGTGTTTATTCAAATGCATCATATTGAAAAAAACCTCCTTTGAATAATGAGGGTCTCAGTTTCAGTTCCCTGTCCCTCTCATTGAAAATTCTCAAGTAAGAAATAGTGGAAAAGTCCCACTGATGGTTCCTGAGAGCTCCTGTTGATCAGACTGGATAACAGAGGGACAGGTAGACAAAAAAAATTCACCTGGAAAAGGAAAGTATATTGGAAAATAATTCAAAAATCTGGAAGAAAGTAGATGAGAATTTCAGTAAGAAGATTTTTATAAGCAGCCACTCATAGTTGGTTACATTTTTCTTATGTCAATATTTTTGCTCCCAAACAATATACATAACCTCTACCTGAAATTTCTCATCTTGGCAGGGTGCTATTACAAAACATTAGTTAATTATATGTTTTTACTGTATATTCGAATTCCAGTATCATATTAAATTGTCAAACTAAATTACTATTGTATGTTTAGTTTATGGCAAAGATTATTTAGTTCAGTAACTAAATTTGCCAATCTGAATTTGATAAAACATGACAGGGTACTAATTAGAGTAAAACTGTGGAAAATCTATTTTTTTCCTTTTTGTAGGAAGCTTCAGTGACCCACACTATCTATATATGTATTTAGACACATATAGATAGGGATCCGTATCACTGTTCCCTATTTGTATTTTTTTTACATTTATGAATCTCCTGTACTTTTAAATAGGGAGCAAAAAGTGGGAGTGATAGATTTTGGGCATTCAATGAACTCCCACAGCACAGAGTTTATAGCAGAAATAATTTTCAGCATGGTACTTTTGTTGCCATTATCTTGCAACCTTTTGGGTTTTAGCTTTTGAAAAAAACTAAAAAGCCCCAAAGGTGCTTTTTCAAAAGGCAACTGGAGTTTCTTTGTTTTTCCTTGAAGACATTTTGCTTTTCATCCAAGAATCTTCTTCAGTTCTGACTGAAGACCTTAAGAACTCCAATCATAACTGAAAAAGCTTCTTGGATAAGAAGGAACATGCCTTCAAGAAAAAACAAGGAAAGTCCAATTGCCTTTTAAAAAATCACCTTTGGGAAAATCATGATCTGGATGACTGAGAATTTCCATAGACAAATCATTCAAGCATTTTTAAATGGGTGGAAGGTCTGTTTCTTGTAATAAGTTCATTACAAGGCGGCTGAAGACTGCCCGAGGGTATCTTGCATTTCATCTTAACAATCACCTCTACAGAATCTGAAACTTCCCTGACTTCACCATCCTTCAGTTCAATCCTTTCCTCATCAAGAAATGAGATTAGCCAGAGTTACTGGCAAGTTAAGAAAGTCTTATCAGCAGAGAGTCCCAGCCAAAGCAACCACCTCAAAAGAAGCAGAAGAGGAAGGAGAAGACAATCCAGTGTTCTAAAGTACATGGAGAATGAAGTTTAAAAAAAGTTCCTTACTCTCTCAGAAATGGAGTTGAGACTTCAAAACAGGTAGATTTGTGAAATGGAGTTGGGATTTCAATACAGGTAGTCCTCGATGTACAACAGTTCATTTAGTGACCGTTCGATTTTACAACAACACTGAAAAAAGTGACTAATGACCATTTTTCACACTTATGACCATTGCAGCATCCCTGTGATCTGACTCATATTTATGATGGTTGCAGTGTCCCAGGGTCATGTGATCACCTTTTGTGACCTCCTGACCAGGAAGGTCAATGGGGAAGTCAGATTCACTTAACAACCCATGTTATTAACTTAACAACTGCTGTGATTCTCTTAACAAACCTGGCAAGAAAGATCATAAAATGGGGCAAAACTCACTTAACAAATCTTTCACTTAGCAACAGAAATTTTGGGCTTAATTGTGGTCATACGTGAAGGACTACCTGTATTTTGTATTTTGTTACAAGTTTGGCTGTATCACTGGCCTTTTTTTTCTAGAAAGTTTTTGTAAAAAGTTTTTGTAAAAGCCAGAAACCTTTTCAGGTATAGTCTGCATTTGATCATTGGTCCCAAGAGGTAGCTGTCTGAATCTTGTTACTGTAGCATCTGGCCAGAGAATGCTGTGATAGAAGGATATTAGCTTTAAATTCTTAACTTCCTCTCTCAGGTGCTTCTTGTTACAACCATTTTTTCCTCAAACAACTCAGTTCTAGTAGCACAGCCTATAAAAAGGAGAGGAAGGATAAAGTTTCCAAACTTCTGACCTGGAGATTCAATACTTTAATCTTACCTTCCACTATTTCCTTTAGATACAAATCTGATAATTGACAATTTGTGCAATCCCCTCTCCCATTTCCTACCAATGGGTTAAACCTTAGATAGGCTTCTTTCAGGGTTCCATATAACCTAATGTAAACTTCTTAGATGGAAAATATTCTCATTTAATTACTATTATCTTCAGTGTAAACCCAACATTTCCTGCTAGACTTTCCCCACTCTAGAATATTCAAAAGAGTTAAACTCTGAATCTTACATCACATTCATGACAACCTCATCTCCACTCCAGTTTTGGCAAAGTTTTTGATATGAAACAAAGAGACTTTATCTACCATTGCAAAGTTTAAAATAACAACTAAATGGGAACAGAAGGTGGCAGTATGTCAAAACAACTCAGAAACTGGTCTGTCAGCAACTGAGAAGCATTGCATTTAAAAGGCACATTTTTAATTGTTTTTTATTTTTTTAAAAAAAAGAGAAACAAGAACCTTCTAACTTAACAAGCATATTAATAGTGTGTGTTTATATGAAAGTCCTAATATGCTTTATGAAACTCACTACCTGGAAAGTAGGCATAACCTAAATTTGTTTCCCCTTTCCAAAAGTAAAATGCTAGATTTAACATTTGAGAATTGGAATTGTCTATCTTTGTTAACCTTTATATCTTAATTTAACTTTCTGTACAGGAGACATTATGGACTATTTTTTCACAAAAGGTACACATCATGTTTTTCTTCTGATGCCTGTACATGATTTAAGTTATTTTTAAGATTTTCCCATCCTCCATCCTTTCCTTCATCCATGTACATTTTATGTTAATCTAGATAGTTGAGATGATAGATAGATAGATAGATGATAGAAAGACAGAGAGAAAGATGATAGATAGCTAGATAGATAGATAGATAGACAGACAGACAGACAGACAGACAGACAGACAGACAGACAGACAGATAGATAGATAGAGTTAAAGAGTACAGGTAGTCCTCAACTAATGACCATAATTAAGCCCAAAATTTCTGTTGCTAAGCAAGACATTTGTTAAGTGAGTTTTACCCCCTTTTATGACTTTTCTTGACACAGTTGTTAAGTGAATCACTGCAGTTGTTTAGTAACAAAATTTTTAAGTCAGTCTGGCTTCCCCATTGACTTTGCTTGTCAGAAGGTCACAAAAAGGGATTATGATCCCAGGACTCAGCAATTGTCATCATGTTATGACGTCATGTTTGCCAGTCTCCAAGCATCTGAAGTTTGATTGTATGACCACAGGAATGCTGCAAGTCATAAGTGTGAAAAATGATCATAAGTCACTTTTCTCAAGGCTGTTGTAACTTTGAATGTAAGCAAATGGTTGTAAATCAAGGATTACCTATCTATATAGATAGAGACAGAGAGAGAGAGATAAAAAACACAGTATAATTGGTGAACAGTAAAATATCCACACAAGCATTTTGATGGCACCTTTAGAGGCAAATTCCTTTACTTCACTAAGAACAGAAGCTGCTTTTTCTATGCTCTTACTGTAGCTATTAGGTAATGTTCTTCCAACATCAGATAAAATGGAATTTTTGCACAGTGTGCTTATCTCAAACATTTTTTATGTCTGACATTTTTTTTCAATTGTCAAGGAAAAGAATTAGGCTGGGTCTGCCAAGGATATATTTGTTTCAGGCGATACTATGAATGAAGAACAAATGAAGCTGAGAATGACACAGCAGGAGCTTGGCCACTGCCAGGCTCCTGGGAAAGATAGCATTTCTGCTGGATATGAAATGCATTGCTGCATTGCCATGAGGAAGCCTGCTTTCTTTTCTTTTCTTTTTACAACTCCCTTAGCTTTGGATGAAATTATTTTCTGTGTTGCACTCTCTCCTCTCCTCTCCCCTCCCCCTCCCGTCTCCCTTCCCCCCCCCTCTCTCTTAATCTCTGTCTTGGCATGCCCAGTGTGCTGTAAAACATCCTGAATGTTAATAAAGAAATGGGCAGACCACTTAGGTGAGTTATCTATCCCCAGTTCATTTTCAGTTAATTAATATTGTCATTCCCAAGAGGAGGAGAAATCTTCACTCTTCTGTAAATGAAAAGACAGAAAAAAAGAATCTATAATGATAAAAATAAATGATGTTGGATGTAAGGTAATTTTTCAGATTATGTATCTGACGCACTGATATAAATCCAGCCTTGATTCTCTTTTTCTGAGGCAAGATCTAAGGGTCATTGAAAAAGAGGTGCAAGGTCAGGAACCATAGAGGAGAATGGGTGGGGGACTCAGGAGAACCCCTGTATTTTGCTGTCTAACACAGGTATTTGTTCTAATAGAAGGGCCAGCTGGGTTGGAAATTAAAAACCATTCAAAGTATCCCTTGTGGAATTGCCCATATATTTTGTTCATAAATAGATTAAGATCCTTCATCAAATGTAATTTAGAGGTGAGATAAATTTTAAAAGGAAATGGTGAGTAAGTGGAGACTAATTAAGGAATTATGTCCTGAAATGTCTCCCTCCCTCCCTCCCTCCTTTCTTCCTCCCTTTCTTCCTTCCTCCATCCCCTCTCCTGCTCTCGCCTGCTTATCCAGTTACATCTACAACAAATCCTGATGATGCCAGAATGAAAACACACCTGTGGTGGCCTCATCCCATAAACTCTCCCTTATATGATTGAAACATGCAACTATGTAAAGTGAGACAATGGCATCATCCATACTACATCTTTTGAACCTCCATCCTTCAGTGGATGCCCATGTTTTACCTGTCAATGAAGTTTGCTTGAACTGCAAGAAACGTATATTCAGGGTAGCCAAGATAGATTTGGTATCCACTAGAGTTTGATCACTGGCATCACTGGCATTGGCTGACAGAACGGCACACATGCTGCAGTACTGAATGCCAGCTGCCTTGAGATCTGAACAAGATAGTCCACTGCCCTGGTAAGAAAAGTAAGAATTTGTGTTTGTTTATGTTAAATTATTTTTTTTATGCCTAAGGGGCATAGTAGCCTAGAAGTGGAGCTTTCGCCTCATAATCAGGAGGCTCTGAGTTTGATTCTGGTAACATCAGATATTTTTCTCTGATGGGCCCAAAGAGAAAATATCTGCTGTGAACTCTGCATAGGCTTCAGGAAGGGCATCTGGGCAGTAAATGCTCAGCTCCATTCAGTCATCCTGATTCCTTCCTGAAGCAAGGGATTGCAGATTCATTAAAAGAAAAAAAAACATGTTTATGCTGTCATCTTCTCTACAGTTTACCCTGGTCGGCTAATGAGATGAGAACCATAGAACTAACAACACTGAAACCTGAGTTTCAATTTAATATAAACATTCCTAATAACATTTTGAAGAGACATGTGGATTCCTGAGATTAAAAAAGGACAGAATAGTCTCCAAACAATATAAATCCAACCAGTAAAAGTTATGGCACCTCAGAACAAAAATCAGATTCCTAGATTTTGGAATAGCAGATATTCCTAGAAAAGTCCAGTTAGTTTAAAGCAGAAACCCAAGAAATATATGGAAAATAGGTAAGAAGCTACTTTCTTCAACTCTATTATCCTCCACCAATAAATGAAAATTGGATCCAAGAAAATGAACTCATATATTCTTCTGTCTAGAGAAAGCTTCAATTGAGAGTGCAGCACTAAGGATAGTATTGAGATTGAAGCTTCAATATTATCTTTTGACAATCTGCACAGCTTTAAGAAGTATGCTGTATGGGATAGATAACAAAATAACCTATGCTTGGATGGAGTGGTTAAGCTTCCCTTTTGCTTTTCCATAGCCTTCTCTGACTCTTTAGTATTTTGAGATGACAAGTATGAACAAACAAACATACAGTATTACAGTCCAAGACCAGATGATGAAACCAACCAAGTGCAAGTAAATGGGGAGGGGGAGGAAGGGAGGGAGGGAGGGAGGGAGAGAGAGGTGGGGAGGGAGGGAGAGAGAGAGGGAGACTAAAATAGTGTTGTTGTTTTTAAAAAGCTCACTTTTTCACCAAAACAAGGGAGGGAGAGGAATGCAGTGTTCTTGCTTCATCTACAGTCATAACACAACTAAAGAAATTTGCCTTATTGCCCCATCTGATGATCCTCCCATCCATTAAAAACACATTCATACCTTCAGTAAGTGAAGTTTTGGAAAATTGTGGATGAATTCCCATTCCCGCTCAAGGTATTCAATGCAGCCAACAAAGACGATGTCCTTCAACTCACTGAATGCAAAGTTGCTAGCACGCAATGGCATCACAAAGTTCCGTAATCCAATTATGGTTGAAGTGGCATCTCCAAAAACACAGACTATAATATGATCACGCAAGTCACTGAAAAACTTCTTTTTGGATTTCTAAAGAAGATAAAACAGAGGGTCTATGGAAATGAATTTGGCAAAATAGCAATGGAACTGAAAATACTGGAAAAGTTATATTATTTTACCAATGTTTACAGAGAGTGCATTGATTGTACCAACATACAACCCTTGCACAAGCCTTGGGTTTTGGTTAAACTTTCAACTAGGTGACACACTCATCAGAAAGGAAGGAAGGAAGGAAGGAAGGAAGGAAGGAAGGAAGAAAGAAAGAAAGAAAGAAAAAAGAAATGGCTCTCTCTACTGCAATGCATCAAGGAGAGGCATGAGCTTCAGAGAGAGGTGATAACCTACATTGTTGGAGATACAGACCTGATATGTCGTGTTTAGCACAAAGAATGGCAAAAAAAAAGAGAGAAAATGTTTAATAAATCTGAAACCCTAAACTTCTAAAGGGGAAAATTTAAGTTTCATGCTCTATGTCTTGAATCATATTTAGACATTGTGAATTATGCTCCTGAGATGTAGCATAAGAATGTATATCCACCACTGCTATGTTCCTATTCTCACAGTCCTCTTGGTCCTCTTGATACTGAAAACAAACATCTGAAATTGGGAAGGTTTTATGTATAAAGTAGAATCTGTCACCGCTTATGAGTTTAACAGGTTGGCAGTTTATCCATCAAATGATATCACTTGTGACTCATCATGTTGAATGAGATCTTACCAAAGTACTTAACATGGAAAAATTATTAAACTTGAGGTCACCATACCAATTTTTAAAAAAGCATGCACCCCACACCCAAAAATCTAGTTCTAGCCTATGGATTAGCTCCAGGGGTGGGTTCTAATTTTTTTTACTACCGGTTCTGTGGGCGTGGCTTATTTTGTGGGCGTGGCTTGATAGTCATGTGACAATTATTTAGGATTTAGCAGAGGTCATATCGTCACCGCTTACCAGCTCTGCGGAACCGGGAGGAACCCACCACTGATTAGCTCTTAGCACTCATAGCACTCTTAGCACTTATCATTTATAGTATAATCTTTGCAAAGCAAAAAAATATACCCCAACCTCCTAGAAAAATCTAAACTATTCTTTGGTCCACTATAAGATTATTTGTATCTGTTCTGCCTATTATAGCCTTTTGTTATAAATTTCTGGGAACCTAATAATATCATGTAGTGTCTGAAAGCATAATGGTGATTTGTCATATTGGCTATGTGACATGACAAGGTGACTGTACTTAGGTGTGATGGAAGAAATCTTTAGATGATTGGAACATTCACTATCAAGAACTGTCAAGCAAACATTTATAAAACCATTTCTTCATGATGATTTTATCTTTGAAGGAAAATAAAAGATTCATGTCAGGGAACTTTACTGATGAGTGATTAGAATCATTGCCAAATTAAATGATCATCTCTAACTAATTGGATTAGTTTAAATTGAATAATGAAATTTCAAGCTGTATTTAGTGGAACGTGCCTTAAATCCAATTATTAGTCTGTCAAGTGATGCTAAACAATGGAAGTGATTCATTGATAACCTTTTAATAGATTCTGGGGGTACAGGAGGAGGGCTAGCCTGATTAGAATAGGAGACAAAAGATGAATTTGCTATATTGAAGACAAAGACCAATGGGCATATTAAGTCTGATGGAAGAGGTTTGAACATAAATATCTTATCCCAAACTAAAGATGCTTTAAATTTCTTCTTGGAGTTTGGCACACCAATGAATAATTTAAATAAGTTAATTTTTCTATATTATTGAGTTTATTGGTAAAATCTCCAATCAGCCAAATTACTGAGACCATGGTAAACCTGAACACCCAAGTTATAGGAAGACATATATAAATGACCACACAAAAAAGGTGCTAAGCTTTGAACTATCATGTCAGCAATGGACAATCCTGAATAGCATTTACACCCCCACACAGCATCTTCTGGTGCTCTTAGCCAGGGATGAAATTAGACTGGTTTGGACCGGATCGCGTGTACTGGTAGCGGTGATTTTAAATGGTTTGCCAACTGATAAAAACCACCCGATTGGCTCCTCCCCCGCCCGCTTGCCCAGGTGCTTGTCTCCTTCGCAAGCTGGCCACAGGACCACTGGGAAGGTGGAGTGGAAGGCAGGCAAGTAAGCATGTCAGGGCTGCCCCGCCATGGGGAAGGGAGCCAGCAGCCTACTCCCTTCCACGCGGCCCTGCCATGCTTGCCTGCCTTCCACATGGCCTTCCCAGTGATCCCCCATGCCTGCTTGCCTTCCGAGGTCTGGTCCCACATCCAGCCGTTGACGGGAGATGCACCACTTCTGGGCTGGCCTGGCCTGGCCAGTGGGTGAGCGACCGGTCCTTGGGGGAGACTCAGCCACTGCACAGAGGCCGAGAGGGGTGGCAGCACTGCATATGCAGCCCCAGGATATCCGCCCTCCCTCCTGGAGCACCTCTGCCGCCCAGACCTTGCCTTCGCCTTTGCAGCCCACTGGCCCCTTGGGGCAGCACAAATACTGCTTTTCCCCTTCTCTTTCTGGACGCAGCGCTTCTGCTTGTTGGGCCATTTCCCTGAAGCCAGCAGCTCTGCGGCCAGCTGCTTTGCTTTTTCCCTCTTTTGGGGAGGCTCGCAGGAGGCTTGTGAAGCAGCATGGGGGAGGCAGGCAATCCAGATGCCCCGTGCTGGTGTTTGTTCAGTGTAGCGACAGGCAAGCCAAGAGACAGTGGGATGAAGGGGCTGGTGCATTGGGATTCCCTCTGCCTCCCTCATGCCTCTGCCTCCACCTGCTGCTGGTGCCACCACACAAGCCTCCCATGAGGAAAAAGAGGGAAAAAGCAAAGTGGCTGGCTGCAGAGCTGCCAGCTTCAGGAAGTGGCCTAACAGGCAGAAGCACCACGCCTAGAAAGAGATGGGCAAAAGTCATTCTGCGCTGAAGCAGAGTTATTCCGAGCATTCAGTGTATCCCAGGATTGCAACGCTGAAGGTTTGGAAAGGACCTTTTTTCACAAACATCAGGGAAATGGGGAGGGGGATTTTCCTGCCTACCATTCTTTCCTTAGTCTGTGCTGAGATTGAGGAATGGATGACAGGCAGGAAAATCCCCTCCCCATTTTCCTGCCTTTCACGAAAACAGCTCTATTACGAACCTTCAGCGTATCCCAGGATTGCAAAGCTGAAGGCTCGGAATGGAGCCGTTTTCATGAAAGGCAGGAAAATGGGGAGGGGGATTTTCCTGCCTGTCAACCATTCCTCAAGCTCAGCACAGACTGAGGAAAGAATGGTAGGCAGGAAAACTCCCCTCCTGCCATTCGTGACAGGGAGTGGCTGGGAGGGGAGGGGCTGGATGAGGCGCCCCTCGATGTGAGTGATGTCGAGTTGGCCATGCCCACCTGGTCACATGACTCCCACTAAGCCACGCCCACCAAGCCACACCCACAGAACCAGTAGGGAAAGTTTTGAATTTCACCCCTGGGCGAAATTCATCCTCCACTCCCTGTGAATACATTGAAGGTAGATCTAAGCATTGTAAAGGGGCAACCTCAGAACTCTTTAGTTTCTTCTTGAGGGAGGCAGAAAAATGCAACTGGGGAGGTTAAATCCCTTATTAAAAAAACTTAGTTAAAAATATGGAAATAGCATGGAAGAAACTAATAAGCAAATACAAGCAAAAATGGCCTAACATAGAAATAGTTTCTACTAATTAAAAATAGGTTCTGTAATTTAAAAAAGTAAAGTAATGCCCTGAATAAATCTAATCATCTAGGTCCATCACCTACCAAGAGTGCCATTTCAAAAGGGACAGCTTCACACCAATGAAACATTCTTGTAGTATCCAATGAGCAACAACCAATTTCTTCTTCTCCTTCTTCTTCTGAATGTCTAGGTGGACAAAATGACAGATTGTCATAGGATGACTAACATGGTGGCATCTCTGAAGAATAACAGAAGTTCTTCAAATTTTCTTCACTAAAACAGGCTTACGGCATACAACTGGATGCAAAGAAAAAAACAGAAGGAGGACAGGCAGACAAAAGTGAGAAGGACATAGTCAGAAGATACAAATAGGAAAGTGAGATACTTTGATCTCATTTATGAATCAATTTGTTGAATGAGATCTCAATCAAGATAATTCTGCCTTTATTTGGTATACTTTAATTTAAGGACATCGGTACACTTGAATGGAGAGTACAAAGATTGCTTTTTAAAAAGTATCAAATACAGAGCAAGGATTAATGTATTTTATCTGGCTGGTAAGTTATTTGACATTCTTTGGGAAACAAGACAAAAATCCCAAACTGACAGAAACTCGTGACAACTTTGGGTTCATGCTAAGATGTTTCTTTCTTTTTGACATGGTGTCCTTTCTACCCTTTCTTTATTGATTTCTGGGCACTAGACAATGACATGTGTCAGAGAACATAGCATTCATTTTTTTGTATTGTGCATATGACTTTGAGAAGGTGTAATAGATATCACTGTAATAGATATGACTGAGAATATAATTGACAATGAGGCTATATAGTCAAAAGTTATCAAGCAAGGATAATCCTAAAAACCAAGAAACAAAACAAGTCCTTAATTCCACCCAATGGGATCCTTGGCAGAATTCTTTTACTTCCTCTTACTTCCATCCAACTTCATTTCTGGGGCAGTGCATAAACATCTACAAAATACCTTATTGCCAAAAATAATTTCCAGGATTCATAAATACACATGCATCATAAAATCAACACAAGTTATACACCTGCCACAGATGGCTGATATTTAAGTAAAACCATAAAGGAGTGACAGCTCCCTTCTCACCAAATAATATCCCAGCCTTTAGTAAGTAAGTGTCAAAAAGAATGTCAGGATTCAAGTTTAAGCAGCAAGAAGGAAAACAGTCTAGGGCCATCTTCCTTGCCATTCCACACAGGCTTCTTTAAAAGAGAAGATCTGGTATTAGTAGATAATATGGGGAAAGAAATTAGTATGTGTATCTCAGTGCCAAGAATAGACATTTTTGTCCATTAGTCATATGGCACCTCCCCAGCATTTGCAACCTCCTCCTTGCTGCCCAGATGATGGATTGGTCAGCTGTTGATTAAATTATGTTTTGGCACGAGGGAAGCTATCTTGTTGCAAACTCTTTTTAAGTCAGCCCAGCTCAGCAAATCAATCAGTGCACACTTTTCCATCATCATAAAACCATGATCTATGTACACAAGCTGTCACAGATGATATCTCCCTTCACTCAAATGTTATAGGAAGCATCTATGCCCTGGAGGGAACACCTGTCAGAGCCCTGGGCAAAGAAATAAAAAGGCAAGGCAATGCTTGAAATCATAAAGGCATCTTTCTTCAGATATCATTGTGAAAGTGAAAGGGGGAGAGGGTGCAGAGAGCGCTCATCTATCTCTAGGTGCCTTAACTACTCTTCCCATCTGCCATATTTTCCACAAGCAATATGAGCTTGTCTAGAATCTACTGCCCTAGGAAGGTCAATGAGCAATTTTAATGAATACAGCTTCTGTGGTGGGAGGTCTCGGGGAACATGAAATGAGAAGGAGAGAAAAACAGACATATCAAGATAAGGATCCAGTCTTCCAAGGAAGATTCCTGAGCGGCCACAATTTTGCTCAAGTCTATTCAGCAAGCTAAACATTAAGATCCACTGCAAAATCTTGCTTTCAGGCTTGAAATTTAGGAAAGGATCTTCTACCAATCAACAATGGCTTTTTTCTAAGATGTCATCTTTGAATGGCATCATTTTTTTTCTTTACCATATCATCAGTTTCCTTTCTTTTTTCCCAACACAGTCCCATGATTGCCTAAAGGGAAAAAACAAGTTAAGTAGATGATTATGTTCCCTTTTTATTATTACTTCAAAATAAGTAATAATAGCTAAGGTGTTCTAGAATATGTCACAGGGCTGCTTTGTTACAGTTAATGTACCTTGGACTGTAAGCACATTACAAATCAGATAGTTTATTTTGTTAGGCTGACATTCTCTGTTTTCTAGGGTTTAAACTGTGGGTGGATGGATGGCCAGCTATTCAAACCAACTGGGTGAACATTTCTGAATATACTTATTTAGAGTGAAAGTCAGATTTTATTTAAAAAACTCGGGGGAAGAATGCAGGTGCAAAATCTCATACAAAATTAAATTTAAAAAACCTCTTTGAAATGTTGCTCTGTCTCCCCATCCTACTTTAATTATGTCTATTAGATTTTTTATAGCAAGGATGACCAATCCTTTGCAATTGAGAATTTTTATTTGCCCCACTTTTAAGCAAATTTTTACTATTGAGGTAGAAAATTTCACAACATGTCTCCTTCCAACAAGAAGGGATCTCACCCCGACTTTCAGCCTCCTGAAGGTCTGTTCAATAGCTGGGAGGATCTTGAAATATTTTGAGGAGGGATTTCTGTGGTATAGGTAGTTTTAACTGTATGCTCCTCTATGCTCCTGTATGCTCTCAGGATTGCTGAAGAGAGAATGTGTTCAAGAGTTGTTGAAAAGAGAATGCAATCTGGTAATGCTAGATCTTTGTCCCAGCTTTCACACAAATCTGGAAAAAGGGATCTGATTTTTTAAGGTTGGCCAACCATATAGAGAGTGATCTAAAGCTGTATGTGGTAAGCAAAGTGAGAACTGCTTGAATCTATCCTTATCAGGCACAAGGAACTGAACAAGTTTGTGAACAGACCAAAGCAGTTTCTTTATTGTTGGTCACCTATATTACAAGAATCTCATCAGGCTGGCTGCATTTCCTTGTAAACCAGCAGATAAGGCTTTGCAAGTATGGTCTATGATGTTTCCTCACCTGGAGTAACTCCATAATGGCTTGCCTCTTAACTCTCCTCTCTCCTTTAGTTGGTGATCCCAGTATATCCCTATAGAAAACCCATTGCATGCACAATACTCATTTTTAATATTGTTCTCTCCCCCACATGTGAGGTTCCTAGTAATTTATCTATGCAAATGCACCAGAAGGATTAAACTGAGCAAAATGACAGTACTAAGGACCTTCAGAGATGAAGAGAGCCTTGGATTTGAGTATCCCTAACCCATTAACTGTTATGTCATATGGGTTTTCATTTCACCCTACAGTAGTAAGACTTGATATGAAATGCACAAATACTTACAAATGTGCATAACATTTCCATGTCACTTTAATGCTATGTTTATGGGAAGCTGTCATCTCTTCCTCTATTTCCACTTCATTACCCTGAATTAATACCACTCAATTTATAATAATGAAGGGTTTTGCTTGCCATCAATTGAAATACTATAAATTAAGATGCATGCAGAGCCTCAGTTTGTATAGTTCCTAAAAAAAAGATTTATAGCATTTCAGCTGCTGTGGTGAAAAGCCCTTGCAGACAGGTAAATCTAATAATCAAACAAGCAACAATATTTCAGCAATAGTTAATCTATCAAATAAACTTAAGCATCAAGAATCTTCTGTCAATGTCCTTTCCTTAACAATGCATTCTTCTTCTCAATGGCTTGCCTTCAAAAGTTGTGGGTACTCCATTACTGGAAGCTTTTAAGAAGGGAAATGTCTGAAATGGTATAGGGCAGTGATGGCTAACCTTTTTGCCATTGCATGCCAAAAGCGGGGGGAGCGCGGTAGGGTCACACGCACGCATGCCCACATCCATAATTCTATGTGCCCCGCCCCCCCGTGCTCCCCCCACTTTTGGCATGTGATGTCACGGTGGGTCCGATAGGCCCATTTTTTGCTCTCCCCAGGCTCCAGAGCCTTTCTAGGAGCCTGGGGAGGGCAAAAATGGCCTTCCCCACCCCTCCAGAAGCCCTCTGGAGGCTGGAAACAGTGTGTTTCCTGACTTCTGGTGGGCCCAGAAGGCCCGAAAATCAGCTGGCTGGTGCACACATGAGTGCCGGAGCTGAGCTCGCGTGCCCACCGATATAGCTCCGCGTGCCACCTGTGGCACCCATGCCATAGGTTCGCCATCACGGGTATAGGGTCTCAAGCAGGAGGTTGGACTAAATGATCCCTAAGGATCCTTCCAGCTCCGTTATTATGATATTCTGGTCTGCAGCTCCCTGCGCTACATGATGGAATGAGCTCCATGTCCTTATCTCAGCTCCTGCCAACCTACCAGTTTGAAAGCATGCAAATGCGAGTAGATAAATAATGGGAAGGTAACAGTATTCCATAACATCTTTCTGGCCACATGAATGGAAATGTCTTTGGAAAGCAGTGGCTCAAGGGCCTTGAAACAGAGATGAACAATGCCATCTATAGTTTGCAACAACTAGGGAAGTGAAATCTGCAGGGACTCCTTTACCTTTACTTTGCCTAATACAACTTTTAGTTGGTTTAATAATAGACTAAACCCAAAAACCTAGTCTTAAAAATGGTAACTTAGGGTGTTTTATAGAATGAGGAAAACAAACAGATGCCTCTTTTAAAAGAGAAGGCAGGTTTTGAAGGAGTGGAAAAAACATGTGGTACAATAATAATAATTCCTCAGATAGCCGGATGTGAGTCCCTCCTTGGGAAGTGGGGTCAGGGGATACAGATGGGCCTACTGATCACGTACCTGGCTCCCTGCCACGTGACGGCGGTCCTGCCTGAGCTGCTTGACGTTATAGCCGGGGTGGCAGTAGAAGC
>WNWU01000058.1:1705288-1716877 GCA_012654045.1 Ptyas mucosa | reverse complement strand
ATCTTACTGCACCGGCTGGAGAGGTTAGGAATAGGGGGCACCATGCTTCGGTGGTTCTCCTCCTTCCTCTCTGACCGTTCGCAGTTTGTTGGCTGGGGGGCAGAGGTCGACCTCGAGGCACCTTATTTGTGGGGTGCCGCAAGGGTCAGTCCTCTCACCCCTTCTGTTCAACATTTATGTAAAACCGCTAGGCGAGATCATCCGTGGTTTCGAGGTGAGTGTTCATCAGTATGCTGGTGGCACACAGCTATACATCTCCACCCCGGACCACCCCAATGATGCCCATACTGTGATGACCCATTGCCTGGAGGCCATGTGGATCTGGATGGGGAGAAACAAGCTCAGACTCAACCGCTCCAAGATCGAGTGGCTGTGGCTTCCGGCGTCCCGGTATAGTCAGCTGGTACCATCACTGACAATTGGGGATGAGACCTTACTTCCCACAGAGAGGGCTCGCAACTTGGGTGTCCTCCTGGATTCACGGCTATCTTTAGAAGAGCACATGACGGCCGTGGCCAGGAAGGCCTTTTATCAGGTTTGCCCGATCCACCAGTTGCATCCCTTTCTGGATCGGGATGTGCACAGTCACTCATGCCCTAGTCACCACCCGTATAGACTACTGTAATGCTCTCTACATGGGGCTCCCCTTGAAGAGCACCTGGAGGCTCCAGCTGGTCCAGAATGTAGCCGCGCAGGTGATTATGGACGTAACTCGTTGCACCCATGTAACACCTCTCCTGCACGAGCTGCACTGGCTCCCGGTGGTCTTCCGGATGTGATTCAAGGTGTTAGTCATCACCTTTAAAGTGCTCCATGGCTTAGGACCTGGGTACCTATGAGACCGTCTTCTGCCACCAATAGCCTCCCACCGACCAGTTCATTCTCACAGGGAAGGACTACTCAGGGTACCATCAGTCAAATTATGCCGACTGGTGACTCCCAGGGGGAGGGCCTTCTCTGTGAGGGCTCCAACCCTTTGGAATGAACTGCCCCCGGAGATACAGAATATCCCTGATCTCCATGCTTTCCGCCATGCCCTCAAGACCCTGATGTTCCAACAGGCGGGGCTAAACATATGAACCAGGCGGGCCTGGCCTAATTCTTCCCTTTTCCCCTTCTGTTGTAAAATAATTTAGAAATTTTAAATTGTAATATTTTAATTTGGGGGTTTTAATATTGTAAATTGGGATTTTAAATATTGGGGCCAACGTTTAATTCGGTTTTATTTGGTTTTTAAATTTTGTATATATGTTTTTTATTTATGGCTGTTCACCGCCCTGAGTCCCCTCGGGGAGAAGGGCGGTATATAAATTTAATAAAATAAAATAAATTTAATAAAATAAAACATGTGAATGATTTTTTAAAATGTTATCTAATTCTGGGTTTTATTTAATTGACCAAACTAAGTAATAATTTTAATTAGCAATTTATGATGTTTGTATGTCTATATTCTTCTTGGTTGCACACCACCTTGAGTCCTACGGGAGAAAGGTGGTATAGAAATATAATTAATAAAATAAATAAAATAAATTTTCGGGCCTTCTGGGCCCACCAGAAGTAGGGAAACAGGTTGTTTCCTGCCTCCAGAGGGCCTGGGGGGTGGTGGGGAAGGCCCATTTTTCTTTCTCACCTGGCTCCAGATCCTCTCTATGCATCTGGGAAGGGCAAAAACAGCCTTTCCCACTCCCTTGGAAGCCCTCCGAACTCCTAGAGAGGCTATGGAGGCTGGGGAAAGCAAAAAAGGTCACTTCCTGTCCCACCGGGATATGGGAAATGGGCCATTTCAGGCCTCCAGAGGCCCTCTGAGGGAGTGGGAAAGACTGTTTTCACCCTCCCCAGATGCATAGAGAGGATCTGGAGTCAGGTAAGAAAGAAAAACGGGCCTACCAGGCCATTGCGTGCCAGGAGGTGGGGGGGGGTTGCATGCACAGGGCAGGGCACATAGAATTATGGGTGTGGGCATGCATGCGAGCAAACCTCCCCCGCCCCCCGTCTCCTGGCACGCAATGGCAAAAAGGTTAGCCATTGCTGTTCTAGGTTGTTAGCTATTCCTGCCAGCTTAGATCATCTGTAAATTTGGTGAACTCCCCTTCTATTCCCTCATTTAAGTCATTTATGAAGATATTGAAGAGTACTGGGCCTAAGACGGAACCTTTTTTAAAAAAATGTTATTTTATTTATATGCCGCCCTTCTCCGGAGACTCAGGGCGGCTTACAATGTGTTAAGCAATAGCCTTCATACTTTTGTATATTTTATACAAAGTCAGCTTATTGCCCCCATAATCTGGGTCCTCATTTTACCCACCTTAGAAAGGATGGAAGGCTGAGTCAACCTTGAGCCTGGTGAGATTAGAACTCGCAGTAATTTCAGGCAGCTGGATGTTAAATGCTGCCTTAGTAGGAGGCATTAGCCTGCTACACCACTCAGGAACCTTGTGGCACCCCACTGCTTACTTCTCTCCATGTAGACTGAAATCAATTAAGGACTATTCATTGAGTACAGTTTGTCATCAGTTGCGAATCCATCTGGTGGTAAAGCTATCTATCCCACTTTTTTCTAGTTTACAAAGAAGTAGGTTGTAGTCTACTTTATCAAATGCCTTGCTGAAGTCTAATTATATTATGTCGACAGTATTTTGCTGGTCTACTAATTTAGTCACTATGTTGAAGAATGAAACAAGATTGGTTTGGCATGATCTGTTTTTAACAAACCCATGCTGACTGCTACCCTGTTTCCCCCAAAATAAAACATCCCGTGATAATAAGCCCAATCGGGCTTTTGAGTACATGGCAATAAGGCCAAGTGCTTATTTCAGGGTTCAAAAAATATATATAAGACAAGTTCTTATTTTCAGGAAAACATGGTAGTTATTACTTTACTCGTTTCTAGGTGTTGGCAGATCTGGGTTTTTTATTATCTTTTCCAGTATCTTCCTGGGTATTTTATTTATTTATTTTTTATTTATTGCACTTTTATACCGCCCTTCCCCTTTCGGACTCAGGGCGGTGAACAGCCAGAATAAAACAATTTTACACAAAAGTTAAAATAATTTTAAAATGAATTAAATAAAATTTGGCCCCATTAATTTAAAATATTCCAATTTAAAATCAATATAAATTTTAAAACCCAAGATAAAATCACGCCAGCCCAGCTACCTGAAAAAGGTGAGTTTTTAGGGCCCGACAAAAAGTCCGGAGGTCTGGAATGACCCGTATCTCTGGGGGTAGATCGTTCCAGAGGGTGGGCGCCACCACAGAGAAGGCTCTCCCCCTGGGGGTCGCCAGCTGGCATTGTCTGGCTGATGGCACCCTGAGGAGGCCCTCTCTGTGGGAGCGAACTGGCTGGTGGGAGGCAATTGGTGGCAGAAGGCAGTCCCGTAAATACCCCAGCCCTAAGCCATGGAGCGCTTTAAAGGTGATCACCAACACCTTGAAGCACACCCGGAAGTCCACCGGGAGCCAATGCAGCTCGCGCAGGAGAGGAGTCACATGGGAGCACCCTGTCGCTCCCATATCCCTGCGCGGCCTCATTCTGCACCAGTTGGAGCCTCCGGGTGCACCCCAAGGGGAGCCCCATGTAGAGAGCATTACAGTAGTCCAGACGGGAAGTGACGAGTGCTTGAGTGACCGTGCGTAAGGAGTCCCGATCTAGAAAGGGACGCAACTGGTGTATCAGGTGAACCTGGTAGAAAGCCCCACTGGCCATGGCCGTCGTGTGCTCTTCTAAAGACAGCCATGAGTCCAGGAGGACGCCCAAGTTGCGAGCCCTTTCTGTGGGGGCCAGTGATTCACCCCCAATAACCAGCGATGGCACCAGCTGGCTATACCGGGACGCCAGCAGCCACAGCCACTCGGTCTTGGAAGGGTTGAGTCGAAGCCTGTTTCTCCCCATCCGGACCTGCACAGCTTCCAGGCACTGGGACATTACTTCCACGGCATCGTTGGGATGTATTGATGTTAGGCTGATTGGTCTGTAGTTTCCTATACTTCCCCCCCCCTTTTTTTTGAAGATGGGAACCACATCAGCTCCTTTCCAGTCCTCTGGTAGTTCCCCAGTGTTCCAGGATTTTTGAAAGATGTGGTGCAATGGATCTGAGATGACATCTGCCAGCTCCTTTAGAACTCTGGGATGTAATCCATCAGGTCCTGGTGATTTGTATTCATCAAGATCAGACAGGTGTTCTCTTACTAATTTTTTTTTTTTGGCTTATTTTAACTTTTATTTCCAGACTGTTTTTTACAGTTATGTTTCTCGTAGATTGGGCTACAGTTTCTTTTTGCGTGAAGACTGATGCAAAGAATGAGTTAAGCAGCTCTGCTTTCTCTCTATTACCTGTTACTTCCTTGCCGTCTTCTCTCTTTAGTGGACCGACTATTTCCTTGATTTTTTTCTTGTTATTTATATGTTGGAAGAAACTTTTTTTGTTATCTTTGACTTTTGTTGCAAGTCTTTGTTCATTCTGAGCCTTTGCTTTCCTGACTTTGTCTTTGCAGATGCTGGCTGTCTGCTGATATCCTTCCTTAGTTACTGTATGTGTCCCTCTTTCAATTTTTTGTACTTGTCCTTTTTGTCTTTCAATTTACCAGAGAGATCTTTGTACAGCCATGCTGGTTTCTTCTTGGATTTTTTGTTTTTCTTTCTCAGTGGCATTGCGCTGATATGGGCTTTTATGATCATATTTTTCAGTGTTTCCCAAGATTCTTGAGTTATTTTCCTCTTTAGGATTTTCATTCAAGGAATCTTTCCCAAGTTCTCTCTGCTCTTTTAAAATCTATGACTCTGGTATCATTTTGTTCTGCTGCTTGTGTTTGCATTATGTTAAATTCTAGTATGACATGGTCACTCTCACCCAAGGTTCCTGCAGTTTCAACTCCCTCTATCACTTCTTCTCTGTTTGTAAGTATTAAGTCCAACAAAGTTGTCAGCTAGGTTGGTTAGGAATCTATTTGATTTTTCACTTGGTGCAAAATTAGTTTTCCAATTGATATCAGGGTAATTGAAATCCCCCATTACTATTGTAGTGTGTTTCCTACATATGTTTGTTAGTTGGTTGGCAAAAAGGATATCTATTTTATCTGCTTGATTGCGTGGCCTATAGTATATACCTATGGCCATGTCATTCTTTTTGTCTTTTATGTTGACCCATATGCATTCTAGGAGGTTTTCATCTTTGGTTTCATGCAATTCTATAGCAATATAGTGGTCCTTTACATACAGTGCAACTCCACCTCCTCTTTTATGGGGTCTGATTTTTTTGAAGAGTTTGTATCCTTCTATCAGTATGTGGTGGGTTTTGTCCCACCAAGTTTCTGTTATTCCTACTATGTCATATCTTCCTTTGTGTATTAATAGTTCAAGTTCACCCTGTTTGTTCCCCAGACTTTGTGCATTTGTATATAGGCACTTGAGGTCTTTATGCCTGACTCTGGGTATGCTTCCTATGTCTCCTATTTGGTATTTGAGTTTGTCTTTCTTCCCATCCCTCCTTACTTTGTTATTTGCCTTGCTTTCTAGGGGTTTTTGTTTGGAATTAGGTCCTGGAGATCCTAAAGACTGGTCACCCTCCCTCCTCAATTTTAGTTTAAAGCTCTCCTGATAAGCTCTCCTGATATAAATCTAATTAAATGAAATGATAAGTTGAGCCAGTCGTTTTCTGAAAACATTCTTCCTAGTCTTTGTGATGTGCAACCCATCCCTTGCCAAAAGCCCATCTTGGAGGTAGTACAGACCATGGTCCAGGAATCCAAAGTTTTTTTGGCGACACCAACCCTTTAGCCAGTGGTTCACTTCTAGGATTCTTTGTTCTCTTGCTGATGTTGTCCTTTCGTTGGCAGTACAGATGAAAAAACTACTTGTGCACCTAAGTCCTTGACTTTCTTGCCTAGCTGCTCATAATCATTCAATATTGCTTTCAAGTCCTTTTTTTTTTGTCATTCATCCCTACATGTAGTAGTAGAAAGAGGTAATAGTCTGTTGGTTTTATTATTTTGGTTAGCTTCTCAGCCACATCTTTGATTTTAGCTCCAGGGAGACAACATACCTCTCTGGATTGACTGTCTGGTCTACCGATGGCAGGTTCTGTTCCCTTGAGAATTGAATCTCCTATCACCAATACTCATCTTTTTTTTCCTAGGGAGGTTTGTGGTGTTTTTCTGTCTATCACATTTGGTGGTGCTACTTTTTTAGGGACATTTGATGGTGCTTCTTCATGCATATGTCTGCATGTTTTCTTCTAGTGAGAGTCTATGATATCGATTGCTTAGTACCAGTGGGGCTGCTTCAGAGTGGGTTGGTTTGGACAGGATTTTGTACTAGGTTTGTGTTTTTTTCTATGAGTGACATGTTTCCATCTATCTTTTTCCTCTAAGGGGTCAACTCTTTTAGAAGTTGTTTGGTCGTCATTATCAGCCTTGGAAGCCATATTAGGCCAGAAGCTTCAATACTGCCACCTCCTCATGTGTGGGAAAGTAGGAGGGGGGATTTAGGACAGGAGAATTAGTAGACATAATAGCATTCTTCCTATCTGTCAAGGTCAGGGTGATCCAGCATCTGGAGGAGTGGTCAGGGGCTGGGTCAAGGTGGAACGGACGTTGATTGGAGCATGTGATCAATTGAGGAGAAAAGAGGTGGTTTTGGGAGCTTTGGATTACTGAAGGAAAGCCCGGGCTTTTCAGATTCGGAATTTCCCAGATGTGCCAGTTTACCTATTCTAGTAAAACGAACTTTGGAAAATGCCTGCTTCCGTGTCTTTACTGGGAGCTAGGGGTTTATGTTCAGTTTGGGCATTTTTTTTGCAGGGTTTGGGGTTTCTCATTTTGTAGGTCGAGTTTCAGAGTGGTTAGAGTTTCCTCTAGACTCTTTACTGTTTCTTCTAGTAACTTGATTAATTTACATTTGGTACATATGTAGTTTGGGTATTCTATGGGCATATGTATATACATGGAACATGTTCTGCAGATCACAATAGTATCAGTTTCTTCTTCCATGAGTGGGTTTACAAAAAATTGAGAGTGAAAGTGTAGAGAGTTCGTTCTTAACCTGTACTGGAATATTCTTTGATTGTCCCTTCCTTCTTGGGATCCTTTCCCTCTCTGCTTTCTTGTGGGCTTGATTTATCTCTTACTTCTCTGCCTTTATGTGTTCTGTACTTGCTATTGCCTACTTGCCTTTGATTTTTTTTTTTTTTGCCTTGTGTCCTGTGTTGTCTTTTTATCCTCCTTTCCTACTTGTTTTTCTCCTGCTACTGTCAGGTATTCAGTTCTTCCTGCTTTTCTCAGTTCCACCCCCACCTCACCTGTTGGTCTCCCACGCTGTTCTGTTGCCGGTCTCAGTCACCGGTTCATTGATCCACTGAAATGCTCCACCAACACCAGCAACCTCCGGTTGCACCAATGCTCTCCCGTTGCTTTCCACGGTCCTTTCAGGATCTGCTTCATTGTGCTGCCACTAGCTGTCAGCTCTCCCATCTGCTGTGCTGCCACTGCTCTTGGCTCCTCAGCCATGTGGCTCCTGTTTGTGCTACTTCTCCCAGTAACAGGACCACCCAGATGGCCCATGGCATGCTCGCCTCTTGTCTCCTCTCCACAGCCAATTCTCCTCCTCCTCCTCCTCCTCCTCCTCCTCCTCCTCCTCCTCCTCCTCCCTGCTCCTCTCTCTCTCTCACTGGCTCACTTTTTCCTTCTCTGCTGGTTATTGCTTTGCCCTCAGTCAGTTCGCCTCTCTGCTCCACAGCTGGGCCCCACTCACTCACTGGTTCACCTCATTGTTCTCTGCCAGTGTGTTTTGCCTCTCCACTCACCTCGCTTCAATAGGCCTCCATGCTCTTGGGTAGGCCTCGCAGGTGCAGCATGGCTTCCCTCAGCAGGCCAAGTTCACTGTGGATCGTTTTCCTCCTATTTCTCCAGTCTTTCCTCTCCTTTTCCTTTCTCCTCTTATTTTTCTTTCTCTATGATTTATTCTATGATTTGTCTTTCCCTCTCCACCTCTCCTCATATCATTTATCTTACCTTAATAGCAACTTTTCTCTTCTTTTAACTCCCTGCAATGTAACTATGTTTCCTCCATTGCCACCATTTTGAATCTTGAACTGCATTGATTATCAGTCTGCTTCCAGATGCAATTCAAAATTTAAAGCCATTCATGGCATGGGTCCTTGAGGGACTGTCTCACCCCACTGAGATTGGCCCATACCACTTGTGCCCACAGAGGAGGTATGCTGTGATTCCCGTCAGTCTGATTATTCCAGCTGGCAGGGTACAGGAGCCTGCTGTTGCTCTTATGCTCTGGAACGCCTTGCCCCCCAATGTGAAGTTGGCCCTAGCCCTCCCATCCTTTCATCAGGGCCTAAAGACCTAGCTCTGCGCATTGGCCTGGGGCCCCAATAGCAGAACAGCACACTGGAGGTGGTTGATTGAGTAACAAAAGATCCCACCTCCCTCCACTCTACCCCTGTCCTCCCCATGTGTTCTTGGTTTTAATGTCTGATTTTAACTTTTTATGTTTTAACTGTGTATGTAACCATAAGATTCCCAGAGATACCCTATAGTAAGATGGATGGCCAATAAATCAATACAATCAAGAAGTATTGATTGGCAATGAGGTCAAGATAGATTAAAGAGAAGTACCTGGATATCTTCTCTAATGAACAAGCTGGTCAACAGTGTGGACAAATCTGGTACCACACAACTCTGAGCTATTAATCCAAGCTTGAGTTCAGCAAAGCAGATGATACTATCACCTTTTCTCAAGTCCCATCCAGGCAGCTTTGGCAAGTAAACCTAATTCAGAGGAAATAGAGAGCAACATATAAAACAACAACAGCAGCAGAATCATACATTTGGAATGTCACCAGCAGGGAAAAAAACATTGTTCAAGAGTGTCATTCTTGGGAAGACTAAGGTATTATGATTATATATAGTTCAAATTCATTCACTTTCTTTCATAAATTATATATAATAGTATAATATTATATTTATGAAACAGTGTGCCAAGGTTCTGAAACAACTTTTTTTAATTATAAAAATTAGATTTGATTTCTAAATCACTTAGCATCATGAATGTATAAAGTTTAACAAAGTCTTGGAAAACATGTAATGTTTCATCATAACTCATTCATAAACACCATTGGTGTCAGTAACAGGTGAGGGGAGGAATAAGGATAAAGGATAACAGAATAACAGAGTTGGAAGGACCATGGAGGTCTTCTAATCCAATACCCTGCTGAAGCAGAAAATACTACACCATTTCAGACACATAGTTGTCTAATCTCTCCTTAAAAATCTCCAGTGATGGTGTACCCACAACTTCTGCAGGAAACTTGTTCCACTGATTAATTGATCTGTCAGAAAATTTATCCTTAGTTCTAGGTTGAGTCTATCCTTATTAGTTTTCATCCATTGCTTCTTGTCCTGCCTTCATGTGTTTTGAAAAACTCCTAAAAATATCACTGGCTAAAGCAAACCTCCTTCCCAGGCTGAAGGAAATCAGCAACTGGCAGATGACCTGAATGTGTTTTACTGCAGGTTTGAAAGGAAACTACAGCCACCTATCTTCACAACCCCCATCTCAGACACACCAACAACAGCCAAGCCTCCTACAACTGACGCCATCCCATTGGGTTCACAAGCCCTAGTGATCACAGAAAAGGAAGTGCAAGATCTAGTCCACAGACAAAAGCCAAGAAAAGCACCAGGCCCAGACAAGATAACTCCTTGCTTAAAAGTCCGTGCTGACCAATTGGCCCCCATCTTCACCCGTATCTTCAATAAATCACTAGAGATGTGCTATGTTCCTTCTTGCTTCAAATGCTCTACTATCATCCCAGTGCCGAAGAAGCCTACCATCGAGGAACTGAATGACTACAGATCAGTTGCTCTAACATCTGTAGTCATGAAAATTTTTGAAAGGCTAGTGCTGTCCCACTTGAAAACCATCACGGATCCGCTGTTAGACCCCTTGCAATTTGCATACCGAGCAAATAGATCAACAGATAATGCTGTTAATATGGCTCTGCACTACATCCTACAACATCCTGAATCTCAAAAGACCTATGCAAGGGTTCTCTTTGTAGACTTTAGTTCAGCATTCAATACCATCATTCCAGACACACTTCTAACTAAGCTAAACCAGCTACAGGTACCTGAACACACTTGCAAGTGGATCATAAACTTCATAACAAACAGGAAGCAGCAGGTGAAGCTAAGCAGAATCGCATCAGTTACCTGTACACGGGGCCCCCAAGGCTGTGTACTCTCCCCAATTCTCTTCTCTCTGTATACCAATGACTGCATCTCTAACGATCCATCTTTAAACTACTGAAATTCGCAGATGACACAACAGTGATTTTTTAAAAATTTGATTTATATGCCGCCCTTCTCCGGAGACTCAGGGCGGCTTACAATGCGTTAAGCAATAGCCTTCATACCTTTGTATATTTATACAAAGTCACCTTATTGCCCCCACAATCTGGGTCCTCATTTCACCTACCTTAGAAAGGATGGAAGGCTGAGTCAACCTTGAGCCTGGTGGGATTTGAACTTGCAGTAATTGCAAGCAATTGATCTTAATAACAGTGAATTAGTCCACTGCGCCACCAAAACTCTTTGGTCTCATTCGAGACAATGATGAATCCGTATTCAGACGGGAGGTTGAACAACTAGCCTCGTGGTGTGACCGGAACAATCTGGAACTGAACACACTCAGAACCATAGAAATGATGGTAGACTTTAGGAGAAACCCTTTCATACTCCTACCTCTCACAATAATAGACAACACAGTATCAACCTTAGAGACGTTCAAATTTCTAGGTTCTACCATATCGCAAGATCTAAAATGGACAGCTAACATCAAAAACATCATCAAAAAAGCACAATGAAGAATTTTCTTTCTGCGCCAACTCAGAAAACTCAAACTGCCCAAGGAGCTGCTGATACAGTTTGACAGAGGAATTATTGAGTCTCTCATCTGCACCTCTATAACTGTCTGGTTTGGCTCTGCAACCCAATAAGACAGACAGAGACTTCAGATAATTAGATAATTATCAGATAATTAGAACTGCAGAAAAAACAATTGCTACCAACCTGCCTTCCATTGAGGACCTGTATACTGCATGAGTCAAAAAGAGGGCTGTGAAAATATTTACAGACCCCTCGCATCCTGGACATAAACTGACACTATAGAACACTGCACACCAGAAAAACTAGACACAAGAACAGTTTTTTCCTGAATGCCATCACTCTGCTAAACAAATAATTCCCTCAACATTGTCAAACTATTTACTAAGTCTGCACTACTATTAATCTTCTCATCGTTCCCACCACCCATCTCCTTCCACTTATGACTGTATGACTGTAATTTTGTTGCTTGTATCCTTACGATTTATATTGATATTGTTTCCTGATTGCTTATTTGTACCCTATGACTATCATTAAGTATTGTACCTTATGATTCTTGATGAAAGTATCTCTTTTATGTACACTGAGAGCCTATGCTCCTTGTGTGTCCAATCACACTTGGGCAATAAAAAATTCTATTCTATTCTATTCTATTCTATTCTATTCTATTCTATTCTATTCTATTCTATTCTATTC
>WNWU01000058.1:1679780-1703233 GCA_012654045.1 Ptyas mucosa | reverse complement strand
ATCTATCTATCTATCTATCTATCTATCTATCTATCTATCTATCTATCTATCTATCTATCAGTCTGATATTCCAGGTATGCAAATTAAACTCCCAATAGCAACAGCCACTATTGGCTAATAATGAGAACCACTGAAAGTTATAGTTGGGCAACATTTGCAGAACCATTAAGAATATGACAAGATGGGAGGCGTGGCCAACGTCTCGGTGGTAAGACGGACTCCTTGGTTTCTCCCAAGGGGTCATCAATATCCCCTCTGTCCGAGGGTCCTTGGTGACCTAAGTTGTCCTGTATGGACAACAAACAAGAGAAGCATGTACCGGTCAACACAGGGAGATCGTAATCTCCCTGGAAAGACTGGAAGATGCACCTCAAATCGGACAGGGTGGAAAGCGACCTAGAAGACACTAAAAACCTAGGACAGCCACAACAAAAAAGGAAGCAAAGAGACAGCTTGTGACATCGAGGTGAGGATTTTTAAAAAATCTTTTTTACTATTTTTTGAGAGTTTTTTTCTTGATCCACCTGAAAGATGGATAGGGTGGAAAAGATTGGCTGAGCAAGGAGTGGGAGAGGGTATGTATCCGCATCCACATCTGGATATTTTAGCTGCGAGGAAGGCAGAAGAAAGCATTTTAGATTTGAAATTGGCTTAAAAAATGAATTGGATACTAAGACTTTGACTGAACTGAATGAATGATACTTTGTTTATGAATGGGATAAAAGAGAAACTGACTGGCGAAAGAAACTTTGTAACAACTGCAAAGAGACGAAAGTACAACTCAATATTAAAAGTTAACTTGCAGTGCCAACTAGTGGCAGAAGGAAAAAAGACATATATTTCTGAAGAAACTGAGAACTGATCTTGACATTTTGAATAGAAGATAATAGAATAGCTGTGAAGATTAGACTGAAACTTGCTTTTGAACTTCCTTTCTTTTTTCTGAGCTTTCGGATTGTCTGATTTTTTGGATTTCAATTTTTATTATTATTATCTTATTATCTTTATTTTTATCTTATTTTTTGGATTGACTAGTTTTATGTTTTGAGAATTTAGACTCTTTTTATTTTTCTTTCTCTCTATATATTTAGAGAGTGTTTTTTTTCCCACTAGATTTAATGGAATTGAATTTTAAAATATTTTCCCCTTGGATTAAGATTTGAAGAGTCAGAATAAACCTTTTTTAATTTATTCCATTTCTTGTTGGGTTTTATTATCTTCTTTTTTCTTTCTTTCTTTCTTTTTACCAAACCCAAATCCAAATTTCTTTTGGATTTTTGATTGTATTTTGACAAGAGGAGTTTTTTAAACTTTTGGAGGGTGGAGATTGTTGGAAATCTTGGGGGGGGGGAGTTTCTCTCTCTTTTTTTCCTCTCCATATTACTTTATTTTATTTTAATTAATTCAACAATTGGTTGAATTAGATATTTGGATTACAAATGAACTGCAAGTAGAATATGAAGTATTTGAGAAGAAGAGAAATGAAGAAATTTACACAGCCAGCACCAAGCCTCTCCGCGTCAGAAAAGCAGAAAAATCCAGAGATGATGGAATTACAAAATTTTATGCAATCACTTCATAATGATATAAAACAGGAATTAAAAGAAAAGAAAGAAAGATCAAGACTTGACTCATCCAAAGAATTATAGACCCATATCATTGTTGAATACAGATTATAAGATATTTGCTAAGATACTTGCAAATAGGTTAATGTCAGTAATGCAAAAAATGATTCATGCTGATCAATCTGGTTTTATACAAGGGAGACAAATGAAAAATAATGTAAGACAAATTGTTGATATATTGGAATATCTGGGAAGGAATAACCATATCCCTGCAGTGCTTATATTTTTAGATGCTGAAAAAGCTTTCGATCAATTAGATTGGCAATTTTTAATGAAGGTGATTTCCAGGATGCAATTTGGGAATTGCTTTATACAATCAATAAAAGCAATATATCAGGAGCAGACAGCTCAGATAATTGTTAATGGAAGTTTAACAGAAATTTTTAGAATTGAAAAAGGTACGAGGCAGGGATGCCCCTTATCACCACTATTATTCATATTAACTTTAGAGCTGGACTCAGCAAAGGTTTTGATGGATATAATTAAACAGTATGGTCAAATGTCAGGGTTTAAAATAAATGTTGGGGAAAAAAAGATGATAGTTAAAAATATGACAATAAAAAGTAAAGAGGAGTTAAAAAGGTAACGGGAGGTGAAATAGTTAAAAAAGTCAAGTACTTAGGAGTTTACATTGCACCTTCTAATGGGAAATTGTATAAATATAATTATGAGTTGATATGGCATAAAATACAACTTGAAATGGATAAATGGAAAAAATTACAATTGTCTTTGCTAGGTAGGATAGCAGTTATAAAAATGAATGTTTTACCTAGGTTTTTATTCCTCTTTCAAATGATACCAATATTAAAAAAGGATGCCAACCTGGAAGAATGGCAGAAAGGTATTAATAAATTTGTATGGCAAGGTAAGAAGCCAAGGATAAAATTGAAAATAATGCAGGATATACGAGAAAGAGGAGGGTTAAAAATGCCTAATCTAAAATTATACTATGAAGCAGCTGTATTATCAGCAATTAGTGACTGGATCAATCTAACGAATGGAAGGATTTTAAATATTGAAGGGCATGATTTGGTTTATGGTTGGCATGCTTATTTAGTGTATGATAAAAAGGTGGATAGAGCTTTTAAGAGTCATATATTGAGGAATGCTCTATTGCGTGTCTGGAAGAAATATCAATATAAGTTAAATGAGAAGATACCTATATGGACAGTACCCAGGCACGCAATAGGGAATACGAGTATAGAAAGAAGACAGGATGTGACTACATATACTGATATTCTTTGTATGGAGGGAGGCATATTAAAATTAAAACCTTTAAATGTGTTGAAAGAGGAGAAAATAATACAAACTTGGTTTCAGTATGTACAATTACAAGCCAGATGGAGAAAAGATCAGAAAATTGGTATTTCACAAAGTGATGAAAATCTAATAAAACAAATTAGAGACCAAAGTCCAATGCATATAAAAAGACTGTATAATATACTGATAGAGATAGACTCAGAAACTGAAATAGTTAAAGATTGTATGATAAAATGGGCACAGAATTTTGAACAACCAATAATGATGGAAACATGGGAAAAAATATGGGTAAGAAATGTAAAATTTACACAAGCGCAAAATCTAAGGGAGAATTTTTATAAAATGTTTTATAGATGGCATCTAGACCCCAAAAAATTATCTTATATGTACCTGAATATACAATCGAAATGTTGGAGATGTGATTGTCAGGATGCCACATATTTCCATATCTGGTGGACATGTGAGAAGGTTAAAGCATTTTGAATAAAAATTTGGTGGATATTACAAAATATTCTTAAAAAGAGGATAAAATTTATACCGCAGCTGTTTTTGCTGGGTATGGTTACGGATTGTATGGTTATAGAGACTAATTTGATTTTGAACTTGATAACAGCAGCAAGATTGTTGGTGGCACAATATTGGAAGAAGCAAGATTTACCTACAATCCAAGAACAGACAATGAAAGTAACAAACCTAGTGGAGATGGCAAAAATTTCGGTGTACTTGAAGGAACAATCAAATGAAAGATATTTAAAGGACTGGAGAAGATGGATAGAATATATCCAAAATAAGCATCTGAATAAGAAGTTACAGATAGGGTTCGGATAAGCACGTAGATATTGGGAGTGTTTTTAAGTAATTAAATTGGTAGGGTAAATAGGGAATTGAAGAATTAAGAAATGTTGAATTTTATAATTATTTAGACTAGGTTGGACTCTGATTACTGAATGTTATATCCTGTATTTGACCTGGGAAGGGGAGGGAGGGGAGGGGAGGGGAGTGGGGGGGGATGGGAAGGGGAAGGGGGGTGGGGAGGGGAGGGGGAAATATGTAAACTTTTTGTAAAACTTTTTAATAAAAAAAAGAAAGGAAAGAAATGATGGGGAAAATGAGGAGAGGATTCAGAAAGCAGAAGAAAAAATAGAAATGACAGGAAAAAAGGTTGAGGAGCTGGAAAAGAAACTGGTTTCAACAGACAAGTCACAAGAAAAAACAATTATCCTGTTGCAGATGAAGTGTTCTGACTTTTACTTAAGATTTCAAAACATAGAGGAAGAAAAGGGAGAAAATTTACCTGAAGTAATTGAAGAGGTTCTGGCTGAGGCTTTGGAACAACCCAAGGAAGAGATATTAAATGAGATTGACGAAGCATTTAGAGTCTACACTAGATATGCAATACGGAATAAACTCCCAAGAGAAGTGCATATAAGATTTACAAAGAGGGCAGAGAAAACAGAGATATTGTGGAGCACTAGCCCCGTGACTTTGTTAGCTGCTAGAACAGTGGAAAAACAGCTGTCTAGCAGCGAAGAACCTTCCCCCTGGGAGAAGAGGGGGAAGAAAGCAGCCAGGCGCAGGGTAGAACTCCCTAAGAGCCCTAGAATTAATTCTGGGGCTCAAAAGGTGAGAGCTCCCCAGGAGCCTGGGAAAGCTCCAAAGCCAGGACACCTCTGCCAAAAAAGGCAGAGTGAAACTCCGTGACCGCCCCTGCTATGAAATTGAAACAAATTGAGAATTGAAGCAGGCAGAACAGAGACAGGAGGCTACATAATTGCAAGTATCTATACCTTAATTCCATTGAACATAGTTTCTTTTCGAGCCTACAAGAGCGGCGGTGAAGCGGAAAGGGTGGAAGATGGCGCTGGCTTGTTAAGACAAAGAGATGAAAGTGAAAGTTAAGAAGAAAGTCTTTACTGACTCATTAACGCTTTTCAGCTACCAGCCCTGCTCAAAAACTTTTTGGATTTAATTCTGTATGTTAGACTTTGGAATTTAAAATGTAAAGATTTTCTGGTTTCTCTTCACTGGCTTTACTTTGAATACACTGGATTCTGAGACTGTGGGATTTTAAAATGGCTTCAAAGCAGATAAAATCGGGGCTGCCTAAAGCAGGGAGTGTGGGAAGTTCTCCTGCCCAGACTTCTAGGCTGCAAACTTTATTGGCCCCAGCAGATACACAAGCTCAATCACAACCACAACCACAACCACAAATATTAACACTTGAGATGTTTCAGGAAGCCATGAAAGAAATTAAAGAAGGATTTAAAGACGATATTGCATTTGCATTTAAAGGAGTCTCAGATCAAATGGAAGAAATGAAGGACATAATTAAGACAAGAAATAAACACATAAGGGAAGACATAGTTGTTGCACTCCAGGGACTGGTAAAGCACATTAATTATGTAGAGGATAGAGTTGAAGAGGTTGCTCAAGCTAATGAGATTCTGGACGGTAAATTTGAGGAAACACAAATTAAGATTGACAAAACAGAAGCTGAAGTGATGTTGACACAATATAAGATGATGGAACTTGCTGTGAGAATAAGAGGCTTAAAAGAAGATCCCAAAGAAAATTTGAAAGAGATCTTTGTGGAAGCTCTGGCACAGTTTATAGGAGAGTCCAGAGGAGAACTTGAATGGCAAATTGATCGGATTTATCGCGTTAACTCATGGATAGCCAGAAAAAGGAAATTACCAAGAGATGTTGTAATCTACTTTGTTACCAGAAGGATTAGAAATGAGATTTTACAAGCCTCTTATAAAAACAAGCTGCAAGTGGCAGGACAAGAAGTGGCAGTATTCAAAGAAATACCACCTAAATTGTTGAAATCCAAGAAAGAGTATGCTTTTCTGGCAGATGAGCTTAGAAATCAACAGATACAATACAGATGGGAAGTTCCAGTCGGATTAGTGGTGAACTATGCGGGAGAGCGATATCGCCTTAATACAATTTGGAAAGCAAGAGATTTCTACACTAACATACTAAAGGCTGGATACCCACCATCTGTAGGAGTTAAAGAAATAAGAGATGCAACAGAGGGAAGAAAAGAGGATCTGCAGAAGCAAGCAGAAGGTGGTGCTATGAGTATGCAGGATGAATTACTGCAACTTTCAAGTGCTGTCCAAGCATGGGATATAGTTGGAAAACAAGAAGTTAAAGATCAAAGACAAACTAGAGCAGTTACTAAACGTAAGCAACAAGAATTAAAAATGCTACAAGTGCAGGCCTTACCACAAGAAAATGTGAATACCGGTACAGAAGCTGTGGGAGGGGTAAGACCGAAATAAAAATTCCAAGTGGATTACCAAGCGGCTCTTGCCAAGCTTTGAGAGTCTGAAGATGGCTTCTAGTTGTTTAACCTGGAATGTCAATGGTTTAAATTCACCACAAAAAAGGAAGAAAATATTTCACCATTTGAGACAATTTTAAAATGATATAATATGCCTGCAGGAAACACATATAAGGATAACTGATCGAAAATATTTAATAAATGCAAAACTGGGAACACATTTTGTTGCGTCTGCCCCAGAAAAAAAAGAATGGAATAGTGATTTATCTGAAAAGAGACTTGACGGCTAAATTAGTCGAAGCGGATCAACAAGAAATATATCTGGCAATTGAGTTATTGATATAAGGGAAGAAAATACTTTTAATGGGGATATATGCACCTAACCAACAACAAGAAAAATTTTATAAATTGATACATACAAAATTATTACACTGGGATTATAATTCATGTATGTTGATGGGGAATTGGAACGGAGTAATAGACCCTAACATTGATAAGAAAAGGCTTTTACAATCTACTAAATTGCGAACAAGATTGCCTAAATCTTTTTTCGACATGATGGAGGATATGGAATTAAGAGATATTTGGCGTGAACGGAATTACAAAGAACAAGATTTTACATTTTTTTCAGATAGACATCAATCTTTTTCGAGAATTGATTTTATATTAATTACAAATGATTTTTTTCCCAGGGTTAAGAAGACAAAGATTTGCCCCAGAATTTTAATGGATCATAGTCCAGTTTGGATGGAATTGGAGTGTGGGGAAAGGTCTAGGAGATCTTGGTGGTTAAATGAAAATCTTTTTAGATATGAGAAAAATGTAATAGAATGTAAAAAATTAATGAAGGATTTCTTTGTTTTCAATATGAATCTATGGATATGGTACATCTATGGATATGGTATGGGATGCTAGTAAAGCATATATGAGAAGAGTTTTGATAAATATGAATAATGCATATAGGCGTAGACAGACGGAAAAAAGGAGGGAACTAGAAGAAGAGATTAAGAAAAAAGAAAGGGTGTTAATACATAACCCAGGGGATAAGAAAATTAAAGAAGAGATTATCCTATTACGAGGGCAATTTAATATGATGCTTCAGATCAAGTGGCAACTAATTTATAATATGCTAAACATAATACTTTTTGTAATGCAAATAAACCAGGTAGATGGTTGGCATATATGCTGAGGAAAAAAACAAAAATCTCGTACCATAGAGAAAATAGAGTATAAAGGTAAAGAGGTTTATCACCAAAATATGATTAAAAGAGCATTTTTAGAATTTTATACAAGATTGTATACTGCAGACAAAATACAAGGTGTAGATATAGAGAGATATTTGGATAGACAGAATATCCCTATAGTCACAGAGGAACAAAGAGAACGGTTAAACCAATTAATAACAGAGGAGGAGATCCTCCTAGCAATTAAACAGTTAAAAACTGGCAAGGCTCCTGGTACGGACGGATTAACAGTGGCGTATTATAAATATCTACAATTGGAAATAGTTGTACCTCTTAAAGAATTGTTTAACAGAATACAGTTGGGAGAAGGGGTACCACCTTCATGGAAAACAGCCTTTATTTCATTAATTCCAAAAGAAGATCAAGATTTGACACACCCAAAGAATTATAGACCTATATCATTATTGAATACAGATTATAAGATATTTGCTAAGATATTGGCAAATAGGTTAATGTCAGTAATGCAAAAAGTGATTCATGCTGATCAATCTAGTTTCATACAAGGGAGGCAAAAGGAAAATAATGTAAGACAAATTGTTGATATACTGGAATATTTGGGAAGGAATAACCAAATCCCTGCGGTGCTTATATTTTTAGATGTGGAAAAAGCTTTTGATCGATTGGATTGGCAATTTTTATTGAGAGTGGTTTATAGGATGCAATTTGGGAATTGCTTTATGCAATCTATGAAAGCAATATATCAAGAACAGACAGCTCAGATAATTGTTAATGGCAGCTTAACAGAAACTTTCAAAATTGAAAAACGTACAAGGCAGGGATGTCCCTTATCACCATTATTGTTCATATTAACTTTAGAACTGTTGTTGAATAGAATACGTAATATAGATGAGATAGAGGGAATTAAAGTTAGAGATTATGAATATAAGATACGTGCATTTGCAGACAATTTGGTTACGACCTTAACTTAACCAGTGGAATCAGCAAAGGTTCTGATGGATATAATTAAACAGTATGGTCAGGTGTCTGGGTTTAAAATAAACATCGGAAAAACAAAGATGATAGTTAAAAATATGACAATAAAGCAAAAAGAGGAGCTACAAAGGGTAACAGGAGGTGAAATAGTTTAAAAAGTTAAATACCTAGGTGTTTATATTACACCTTCTAACGGGAAACTGTATAAATATAATTATGAGTTGATATGGCATAAAATACAAGTTGAAGTGAATAAATGGAAAAAATTACAGTTGTCCTTGTGAGGTAGAATAGCTGTTATAAAAATGAATGTTTTACCTAGGTTTTTATTCCTCTTTCAAATGATACCAATTCTAAAAAAGGATGCCAACCTGGAAGAATGGCAGAAAGGTATTAATAAGCAAGGTAAGAAACAAAGAATAAAATTGAAAATAATGCAGGATATACAAGAAAGAGGGGGGTTGAAAATGCCCAATTTAAAATTATATTATGAAGCAGCTGTTTTATCAGGAATTAGTGATTGGATTAATTTAACAAAATGGAAGGATTCTGAACATTGAAGGGCATGATTTGGTTTATGGTTGGCATGCTTATTTAGTGTATGACAAAAAGGTGGATAGAGCATTTAAGAGCCATATATTGAGGAATGCTTTATTGCATGTCTGGAAGAAATATCAATATAAGTTAAATGAAAAGATACCTATATGGACAGTACCCAGGCACGCAATAGAGAATATGAGTATAGAAAGCAGACAGGATGTAATTACATATATAGACATTCTTAATATGGAGGGAGGTATACTAAAATTAAAACCTTTGAATGTGTAGAAAGAGGAGAAAATAATTCAAAGTTGGTTCCAGTATGTACAACTACAAACCAGATGGAGAAAAGGTCAGAAAATTGGTATTATAGAAAGCGATGAAAACGTAATAAAACAAATTAGAGACCAAAGTTTAATGCATATAAAAAGATTGTATAATATATTGATAGAGATAGACTCAGAAACAGAGTTAGTTAAAGATTGTATGATAAAATGATCACAGAATTTTGAACAACCAATAATGATGGAAATATGGGAAAAAATATGGGTAAGAAATGTGAAATTTACACAAGCACAAAATTTAAGGGAGACCTTTTATAAAATGTTTTATAGATGGCATCTAGATCCAAAAAAAATATCTTGTATGTATCCGAATGTACAACCAAAATGTTGGAGATGTGATTGTGAGGATGCCACATATTTTCATATTTGGTGGACATGTAAAAAGGTTAAAGCGTTTTGGATAAAAATTTGGTGGATTTTACAAAATATTCTTAAAAAGAGGTTAAAATTTACATCACAGTTGTTTCTGCTGGGTATAGTTATGAATTGTATGGTTATAGAGACTAATTTGATTTTGAATTTAATAACTGCAGCAAGATTGTTGGTGGCACAATATTGGAAGAAGCAAGATTTACCTACAATCCAAGAATGGACAATGAAAGTAACAAACCTAGCGGAGATGACAAAAATTTCAGCGTACTTGAAGGAACATTCAAATGAAAGATATTTAAGGGACTGGAGAAGATGGATAGATTATATCCAAAGTAAATACCGGAATAAGAAGTTACAGATAGGTTATGAATAATTATGTAGATATTTGGTGTGTTAGTAGGGTAATTAGGGAATTGAAGAAGCAAGAGATGTTGAATGTTATAACTATTTAGACTAGGATGTATTATGATTGTTGTATGTTATATCCTGTAATTTGTTCTGGGAAGAGGGGAGGAGGTGGGCAAATGGGAAGGGGAAGGGGTGGGGGAGGGGTGGGGGGGTAAGGGAGGGTAAGGGAGGGGGAGGGTGGGGGGAGGGATGGGGGGAGAAAACATGTAAACTTTTTGTAAAAATTTTTAATAAAAAAAAGAATTACAACACTGAAATACAAAGATAAAGAACCTGTGATATTAAAACAAATACCTAGAAGAGTTAGAGATTTGAGGAGAGAGTATCAATTCCTAACAAAATTCTTAATATACAAAGGAGTGAGTTTTAGATGGCTAATACCTGAAGGAATTATGGTTACATGGCAAGAATATAGATTGGACATTCTTGAAAAAGCAAAATTATTTTATTAGCAATTTTATGGACCCTTGGACAAAGATTTGGGAGCTGTAGATGGGGCAAAAGAGAGAGAGGAAGATAAAGAAAAAGAGGAAAGAACATTAAGAGAGGGAGCCAGAGCCAAAGATCCAATGGAACAAAGAAAGATAAGAGCGATGAAATTCAAAACTAGTAATAAGTAAAACATGGAAGAAGAAATTAAAGCAATTTCCTTAAATGTAAACGGACTGAATACAGCGATAAAAAGAAATAGAACATTGGCTAAATTAAATACTTTGAAGATGGATATATGCTTACAAGAAGTACATATTAGAAAACAACATTTAAAATTGTTACAATATTCAAAATTAGGACTCTTATTTACATCATTGACACATCAAAGTAAAAGAGGTGTGGTATTGTACATTAAAGGAAAATTAGAACCCAAGTTAATTTTTGAAGATGAGGATGACAGGATTTTGATGGTGGAAATAAAAATGAACTTTAAACAAATACTTTTGATAGCACTATATGCACCGAATGAAAAACAAGAAGAATTTTATTGGAAACTACACAAGAAAATTATAGAGTTGAACTATGAAAATATATGTATAATGGGAGATTTCAATGTGATAATAGATGCAGGCTTGGACTATAAAACAATGAAGATAAATAAAAAGCCTAGAAGTATACTGCCGAAATTGTTTTTCACAATAATAGAAGAATAACGTATTCAAGATGTTTGGAGACAAAACACTTGAAAGATAGACAATACATTTTCTATTCAAATACACATATATCATGGTCAAGGATAGATATGATATGGATGTCAACGGGACTTACAGAGACTGTGCAAGAAGTAAATATTGGTTCTAATATATAGGCTGATCACAGCCCAATTACAATAATATGGAAAAGGCAAAAGAAAAAGACAAGGTGGACTTTGAATGCAACAATTTTAAATGAAAAAGAGTTTCAGGACTTTGCAGAAAAAGAATTGGAAGTATTTTTTAAAATAAACAAAGAGGATACATCACTTCAAAATTTATGGGATACAATGAAAGCATAAATCAGAGGCCTAGCAATAACGTACTTGGGAAAAAAGAACAAAAAGAAATGGCAGAATTAAAGGAGATTAGATGAGGACTATAAGAAATTGGAAAAAGAATTTCAGAAAGATACCTTAAATAAAAAAAAAATTGATGGAATTGAAAAAACATGAAATAAATTTGAATGAACAGGAAGCATTAGCAAATAAATTGAGAACAACCAAACAGATTTTTTTTGAAAATGCAAACAAACCCTGAAGGTGGCTAGCGTATAAGTTAAGAAAAGAGAGGGAGAAGAAAATAATAAAATGTTTACAAGATGGAGAAGGGAAACTACAATATAGAATTGAAGATAAAAAGAAAATAACTCAAAAATATTATGAGCAACTAGGACTTCCGGTTGGCACAGCCGGTGTAGCGGATGGTCTTAATGGACCGCCAGCCCCGTGATCACGTTAAAGCCACTCAAAACAGTGCTAATCGGCTGTTTGGCGGCTGGAAACCTCTCCATCGGGAGAAGGAGAGGAGAGTCGGTGGGTGTGGGTAGAGCTCCCCGAAAGTCCCTGGATTAATTCCAGGGGCTTGGAGGGTGAGAGCCCCCCATTTAACCCACTGAAGCTCCAGATCTGGGACGACTCTGTTTAAACAGAGCCAGACGTCACGACCAACTCTGCTGTCAAAGTGAGATTGATTGATTCCAAGAGCAGACAGAGCGGAAGTAGGAAAACAAGCAATTTGCAAGTATCAATGCTTAACTCCGAATTTACAATGTTTCTAATTGTAGCGTTTTGAGTTGGAGGCTGGAAGATGGCGTCTTTGTTGTGGGCATGAAAGTGAAAGTAAGAAACAAAAGTGTTTTTTGAGATTTATGCTCTGAGAATGACTAAAGCTGCTAGACTGAGAGTTTGGAAGAGGTGGAGGAAGGACTATCTTGCTTGATAAATTACAAACTATTCTTATTACTGAAAATTGTTTGAAAACTGTTTCAAGAGACTTTGTGGCTGCTAAAGGGAAAAAATATTTTTCTAGTATAAGATGGCTTCCAAACAAGTTAAGTCAATAACTTCTAAAAGTGGAGGAGGCTCTCCAATAATGTCAGAAAGTGCAACTTCCAGTGGAATCACAGAGCCAGGATGCTTCTTTAATGAATAATAAACATAGACTAAAACAACAAAGGAAGCGGAAAGAGATTGAGGAGGAAATAAAAAAGGAAGAACAATTACTCATAATCAACCCAGGAGATAAGAAAGTAAAAGAAACAATAAACATATTACGAGAGCAATTTAATATGCTTATGGCTGACCAAGTGGCAACTAGCTTACATTTTGCAATGCTAATAAACCAGGTAGATGGTTGGCCTAAATGTTGAGGAAAAAACAAAAATCACGAGTTATTGATAAGATAGAATTTAGAGGCAAGGAAGTTTATGAACAGAATATGATTAAAAAAGCCTTTTTAGAATTTTATACAAGGTTGTATGCTAGTGATTCAATTCAAGGTACAGATATAGATAGATATTTAAAGGGAGAGAATGTTCCTGAATTAACCTTAGAGCAGAGGGAGGGTTTGAACCAGCCCATGACTTCTGAGGAGTTTATTGCAGCAATTAAACAGTTAAAAACAGGTAAAGCTCTGGGAACAGATGGATTAACAGCTGTTTATTATAAGAATTTACAGTTTGAAATGGTAGAACCGCTTAGAGTTCTATTTTGCAAAATTCAATCAGGTGGAGGAGTTCCACCCTCTTGGAGAACAGCTTTTGTTTCACTGATCCCAAAGGAAGACCAAAATTGTACTAAACCTGAAAATTTTTACAAACAACACAAATAATAGTTAATGGAGGTTTAACAGATGTTTTTAAAATTGAGAAGGGAACAAGGCAAGGTTGTCCCTTGTCTCCATTGTTGTTTATATTAACTTTAGAAGTTTTGTTGAATAAGATACAGGATTTGAATAAAATAAAGGGAATTGTAATCAGACAGCAAGATTATAGATTAAGAGCGTTTGCAGATGACTTGGTTTTTACTTTATCTCAACCCATAGAATCGGTTTCATATATGTTGGATATATTAGCTCAATATGGTAAGGTATCTGGATTTAAAGTAAATCAACACAAGACAAAGGTGATAACTAAAAATATGTCTACATCTCAATGAGAAGATTTAGGAAGAATAACGGGGTTTGAAATAGTTAAAAAGGTTAAATACTTAGGAGTATACATTGCAGCCTCAAATACAAAATTATTTAAAAATAACTATGAAGTTCTTTGGCAAAAAGTGCAGAAAGAAATGGAAACTTGGAAAAAGCTACAATTATCTTTATTGGGAAGGATAGCAGTAATAAAAATGAATGTCTTACCAAGGTTTTTATTTTTGTTTCAAATGATATCAGTGCTTAAGAAAGATGGAAATTTGAGGGAATGGCAGAAAGAGGTTAATACCTTTATTTGGGATGGTAAAAAACCAAGAATAAAAATGAAAATTATACAGGATGTACGTGAGAGAGGAGGTCTTAAAATGCCTAACTTAAGATTGTATTATGAAGCAGCTGTCTTATCACAAATTAGTGACTGGTTTAATCTAACTGAAGAGAGAATTCTAAATATAGAAGGTTATGATTTGTTATATGGATGGCATGCCTATTTGTTATATGAAAAAAAAGTGGATAAGGTGTTTAAAGGTCATATACTTAGAAATGCTTTGTTGAGGGTGTGGAAAAAGTATCAATATAAGTTAAATTATAAAATACCTATATGGGCAATTCCCAGACATGCAATAGAAAATATAAGTATAGAACAAAAACAGGAGGTGATTACTTATAAAGAGCTTCTTTTTATGGAAAGGGGTAAATTGCAACTGAAATATTGAAATGTATTGAAGGAAGAAGGGATAATCTATACTTGGTTCCAGTATGGTCAGCTTCAAGCTAGGTGGAGGAAGATCAAAAAATTGGTGTTATGCAAAAGGAGGAAAACTTGGTAAAACAAATTAGAGATCAAAGTCAAATGCATATCAAAAGGTTGTATAACGCATTATTGGAAATAGATTCAGAAACAGAATTGGTTAAGGATTGTATGATAAAATGGGCACAAAATTTTCAGGAACCAGTGATGATAGAAACATGAGAAAAGATCTGGGTTAGAAAAGTTAAATTTACGCAAGCACAAAATTTAAGAGAAAATTTTTATAAAATGTTTTATAGATGGCATTTAGACCCTAAAAATTGTCATATATGTATCCAAATGTGCAAGCTAAATGTTGGAGATGTGATTGTGATGATGCAACTTATTATCATATATGGTGGACTTGTAAGAAGATCAAAGCATTTTGGATAAAAATCTGGTGGGTGATATAGAATATTTTGAAAAGAAGGCTGAAATTTACCCCGCAACTGTTTTTATTGGGTATAACAATGGATTGTACATCATCAGAGACTAAATTGATTTTGAACTTAATATCGGCAGCTAGGCTGTTGGTAACGTAACATTGGAAGAAGGATTCTTTGCCTACTATTGAAGATTGAATACTGAAAGTAACGAACTTGGCGGAAATGGTGAAAATTTCAACGTATTTGAAGGACTATATGCAAGAGAGATATATATTGGAATGGAGAAGATGGATTGATTATATTAAGAATAAGTATCAGACAAGAAAATACCAAATAGCTTATGAATGAATGCTAATTGTAGATGCATTATGTTACTTATAATGGAGTTAAGGTCCTGGGGGGGGGGATTTGTTAGTTTAAAGATAGTTAGGTCAATTTAGCTTATGATTGCTAATTGAAATACCCTGTATTTTGCTCTGGGAAGTCTGGGGGGGGGAGGGGGGAAGGGGTGTTGGGGGTGTTGGGGGGGGGAAAGGGTGGGGGGAATATTGGGGGGAAAATTTTTGTTTTGTTGTGTAAAACTTTTCAATTAAAAAAAATATTATGAGCAACTCTACTCTCAAGAGAAGATTCTGGAGGAAGAGATACTAAGCTATTTAGAAAAATCAGATTTGATTATAATATCAGAAGAATACAAAGGAATGCTAGAAGAAAGAATAACAATGATGGAACTAACAGAAGCAATAAAAAGACAAAATAGTGGGAAAGCACCAGGACCAGATGGTTTACCTGCGGAGTTATATAAAACATTACAAGAAGTGATCAGTAATATAATGTTAGACTTATTTAATGATTTATTAATAAAGACAAAAATGCCAGATTCAGGAGGCATATGTAACACTTATACCTAAAGAAGACACAGATTTAAAATTGATAAAAAATTATAGACCGATCTCGTTAAATGCAGACTATAAGATTTTTGTGTCAATAATGGCACACAGACTGAAAAAGCCACTAAATGAATATATATATGCAGATCAAAACGGATTTTTACCAAAAAGACAAATTAAAGACAATATGAGGACGATTTTGAATGCTTTGGAATATTATGAGAACCATTCAGAAAAACAGACAGTGTTGATGTTTTTAGATGCCCGAAAAGCTTTTGATAATGTGAGTTGGCAGTTCATGATAAAACAATTACCGAGAATGGATTTTGGGGAGAGATTTATAAATGTTATAAAAACAGTATATGATAGACAATTTGCTAAGATAATGATAAATGGGGAAATGACAGAAAAGATTAGCATAATAAAAGGTACTAGACAAGGATGTCCTCTTTCACCATTGTTGTTTATCTTGACATTAGAAGTTTTAAATAGAAATATTAGACGAGATGAAGAGATAAAAGGAATAAAAGTTAAAAAAGAAGAGTATAAATTGCAGGCCTTTGCAAATGATTTGGTTTTTATTGTAGAGGATCCGCAAATAACAGGTCCTTAATTATTAAAACAAATAGAAGACTATGGGAAAGCCTCCGGCTTGAAAATAAATAAAGACAAAACAAAAATTTTGGCTAAAAATATGACGGAAAAACAAAAAAGAGAGATGGAAGAAAATTTGAATATAAAAGTAGTGAAAAAAGTTAAGTACCCTGGAGTATATTTAACTTCAAGATGTGTAACAATAAAAGAAAATAATTATTATAAATTAAAACAGCAAATTGAAAGAGATTTGAAAAAATGGAAGAATCTTCAACTATCATTCGTGGGATGGATTGCACTGATAAAGATGAATATATTACCAAGATTATTGTTTCTATTTCAGACTGTGCCGATAAAAATTGAAAAGACCTATTTTCAATATCTCAATAAATATGGAAATATATATGGCAAGGGAAAAAGGCAAGAATAAACATAAGAATGATGCAAGATACAAGATTGAGAGGTGGATTTGGGTTACCAAATTGGGAACTATATTACCAGGCAGCAACTCTGACATGGTTGAAGGAATGGGTAGAGTTAAGAAATATAAGGTTGTTAACATTGGAAGGGTATGACTTGCAATGGGATGGCATGCTTTTTTGTGGTATGGTAGAAATAAGATACACACACATTTCCATAGACACTATGTAAGAAATGCATTGTTATTGGTTTGGAAGAAAGTAAGAGACAAATACTATGTGAAAATACCAACATGGTTATTGACTATGGAAGCTTTAATATACCCAAATGTTTTTAATTTTGGCAATATTGTTAGATATAAAGATTTACTAACAGATGAGGGAGAATTGAAAGGGAAATAGGAACTAGAAGGACAGGGGATTGAGACAGACTGGTATATGTATATGCAGATACAAACAAGATATGAGAAGGATGCTAAATGATATGGTTTTTATATGGAAAAGACTGAGTTGGATAGGATACTCATGGGAACAGATGATAACTTAATTTTAAAAAATTACGATTTTTTGCTTAGTATTGAATTAGAGGAGGAGCAAGTAAAAGAAACAATGATATCTTGAGGAAGAAACTTTGGATATTCAATTGATTTGGAAAAATGGCAACAACTATGGGAAAGGAATTATAAATTAATGGTGTCCACTGCATATAAGGAAAATCAATATAAAATCCTTTATAGATGGCATATGCCACCTGAGAAATTAGCAAAAATGTTTAAAGAAAAATCAGCTAAACTTTGGAAGTGTCATCAACTACCAGGATCATATTATCATATGTGGTGGACATGTCCGGAAGCTAAAAACTATTGGATTAAATTTAAGACTTGGTTGGAGGAAATGATACATCACCATATCGAATTTAAACCAGAGCTGTTCCTACTGGGTATCCTACCTGAAAAAATTAGCAAGGAAAAAGTTTATCTGTTAATACATGTATTAACAGCTGCAAGGATTGTCTATGCACAAAATTGGAAAGCGGAGAAAATACCTTTGGAAGAAGAAGTAATAAAAAAAATCTTAGATTGTGCAGAAATGAATAGATTAACTCTGATGATTAAAGATAGAGAAGACTCAGAATATTTTAAAATATGGAATGATTTTTATTATTGGTTGGAGAAGAGATATAAATGATTAATTATATAAGTATGTAAAAATATGTGATGAGTTGAATATTATGTTAGTGATGAATTGATATTGTAGATTGGATAAGGATCAAGATAGAAGTAATGACAACTATACAGAAAAAGAAAGAACTTTGAAAGATAACACTGAGATGTCACAGGGAAGAGGAAACTGATGTATTAAATGTTTGTTTGTCTAAAAAATAAAAAACTTTTTTTAAAAAAAGAACATGATAAGACTGAGGAAATTATCTAGAAACAGGCAAACCACCTTGCCAATTTCGATATTTTAAAAAGTTGGTAAGAGGGTATTGGGGGTTATCCTAATTAAATAAAGAAATACAGCTGTTTAGATCCTACCTTACCTCATGACATTGGAAATATCCTCTGTATAAGGATCAGTGGAACATATATCAGCTAAAATGAGGCATGCTTCAGCATTACCCATCTGTGTTTCAAAGAGAGAAAGGAGAGAAGAGAAAATATTGAAATATTATGCCTATGTAATAAATAGTCTTATTAATTGTACTATCTATAATTATATTACAGGCTTGAAGATATGGTTGTGCTGGTTGACAGAGGGTATTTGGGGGGGGGGGGTTCCAAACTGGAAGTGGCTACTAGATTGATGTCAGATTCCACTTCCCCCCCACTTGCTGTCTGTTCTCCATCCATCTTTTTCGTTATCATACTGATGTATTTATTCTCAGCGTGTTCCTTTGCCATTGTTTACTGTTCTATTATTTACTTCTGTTCATATGTCTTTTCATTTTTATTCCTTTTTATTATTGTAAGCTGCCTAGAGTAACCCCATGGTGAGATAGGTGGCAAATAAATTTAACAAACAAACAAACAAACAAACAACAAACAAACAAACTGTATTTTCCAAGTAAACTAAATAGAATTGCAACTCATGCCAGGCAGATATATTCTCATGTTTCTTTATGCTTGCTTTTATTTCATTTGCTGAAAAAACAATTCTTCCCAATAACTATGTTTATGATGGAGTTACAGTGTTCTTATCTGAATTACATGGTGGTCAGAAGTGTGTGTGAACGTCCCTCCCCTTATTATATAACCCCAACACTTCATTTGGCATCTTCCCCGGGTTCCAAGACTTCTTTGAAATGCAAAGAGAAAATATTCAGCAGGAATTCTTCCTGTCCAGACACTCTTTTTCTCACGACCATAAATCTGATGGAGGATTTAATTATAATCTAAAGGTTATATACTGTATGTGCAGCTGTAACCGTATTCTCAATTTACAGAAATGTATTTGATAATCCTTCCTTTGACACACTGACATGGTGTCAGACCTGGAAGCCATCTTTTACCTTTGAGCCTTCAGGCCTGCCACATGGTGCTTTCAGAGGTATAAAGCACAAGTTGCTTCTATGTAACTATGGCTTGTATAATTTATGGCAGAATGGCTATGGAGATTCTCAATCATCCAGGTAATGGTTGTTCCAAAGGTGCTTTTTCAAGAGGCAATTTTGCAATTAACATCCATTGTGCATGATTAGTAGTGAAGAATTAGTTGGTGAAGAATAAAGTGACAAATTCTGTCACTCCATGTGCAAAGTCTTAGTGATATTAATGGGAGAATAATCTTCTCTACCATTTTACTGCAGAAACCAGTTTTAGGGATTACAGGATACACAGACACACCACATCCTCCTTCAACATGTATGTCTGACATAGAATCATCTATCCCAGTCTGTCTAATGTTTATACAGGACTGTAATATCCCATCAAATGCTGTCCTTACATTAACTCTCTGAAGATCTGTACTATTCATGACAGAACCTTGGAAAAAACAGGTATATGCAATGTAACATCTGAATACAGTTTCTAGTTCCAGAGAGGGAGGGTTTCTATATTTGGAGAGAGAAGAAAACCAACTATTAATTCTTGAGAAAATAATTATTCTTCCATATAGCTACCTATGGGAGGTATAGACTTGCATATATGTTCAGTGACTACTTGAGTCATGCAGCCTTAGATTTATTGTTGTAGTCTAACTCTATGTAATCCTGCTATTCCAAAGCACTCTGCCCAAAGAGTAAATCCCATTAAACAGGATGGAAGTTGTTTCAGTTTCCAAAAACATAGAAATATGTAAAACAATGTTCTATGGCTTTATTGGATCTATGTTTGACAACACTCTGCTTGTGTATATTAACACAACTGTATAGTGCTCCTTCATAAGAAGATGACACTTCATCAACTCAGAGGCTTACCTTGAGAAGGGATAAATCAGAGGTTTACTTTGGGAAGGGGGAAGAACTATAATTTTCCAACCCTGTCATACATACTTAAATACAGCCTAGGAAGGACAATACATTTAAACTAGTGCCTTTCCAGGGAAATATTTTTCCCTGGAAAGGCACTAGTTTAAATGCATTGTCCTTGCATTTAAACTGCATTTAAACTACAAATAAACTGCATTTATTTCACTTCAAACTTACCAGTCTGGAGGGTCTAGAATAGGGGTGTTAAATTGGATTTCTTCAAGGGCTGGATCAGCATTGTAGTTCTCCTCTACAGGATGGCTGGGGTGGGGGAGTGGGGAGAGACAGGACGGATGCCTCCTGCAGCACTCTGCTGGTCAAAATGAGGCACTGGGAGGCCGTTTTGGCAGAGTGCTGCAGGAGGCCATCCAGGCCAAAACTGGGGTCTAAGGGTGCACGTCAGTGGTAGGTTGTTACTGGTTCACCCTGGATCAGGCAAACTGGTAGCAGCAGCAGTGGGAGGCTCCGCCCACTTGCTTGGACGTCTCTGCGCATGCACAGAAGTGTCACGCATGCGTGCAAGCATGCATGTGCCCACAAGCGAACCAGTAGTGATGGGATTTGAATCCCACTACTGGTGCATGTGCCCCCCAGTGCCCCATTTTGACTGCCAGAGGCACTGTGGGCCGGTCCTTTGCTATTTCCAAGCTGGCCCTGAAGGCCAGATTTAAGCACCCTGTGGGCCAGATTCAGCCAACAGGCCTTGAGTTTGACACCCCTGGTCTAGGACAATTGGCTCTGATCAATTTGCCACAGCCAACTCATTATGGCCAACTTTCTGTGGCCAATCTGCCATGGGACAACTCACCACAGGACAAGAGTTAAACTAATATCAAAGAAATAGTGGAATAGAGTCATTAAAGAAAGGATGCAAAAGGAAGAACAAAATGAAATGTGAATGACAAAAAATAAAATATTTTAAAAATTATTTTAAATGATTAAATTGAATTGTTGAATTGTCCCATGGTGAGTTGGCCATGCCGAGTTGGCCACAGAGAGTTCTTCCATTCCGCAGTCTGGAAATGTCCAAACAGGAAAAGCTCCTTCCTTATGACTTCCTTTTGGATATAACTGAAGTATAGGAAGCCAGGGGAGGTAATACAGATTGCTGCAAAGAAGATGGATAGTGAAAGAAGCAGACATCCATTGGTCACCTTAGAACTTTCCTGTCTGTGAGTATTTGCCAAAAATTAACTCCTTCATTTTTAAAACCAAAGTCTCTTTTGTCAAATAGAATCAGTACAGTAAGGAACAAATAGAGAAATTCAGGGCTTTTCTTTTCTTTTTTCTTTACTCTTCACAGTGGATTTATCTACAATTTTTTTTGTTGCATTTTCCTGGTTTGGAGAAGGAATTGCCTATAGGGTTTAGATAAAATAGCACTGTAATACTTACTCTCCCAGAAAGACTATATCAGTGGCAATGTCTCCTTTGTCCTGAGCTTGGAAGTCACTTAAGAAAGCAGTCACACTGCTCAGAGTGATATTGCCACAAACAACAATAAACCTATAGAAAGAAGAGATGTTTGCTGCTCACTGTTTTGTTTTCAAGAAGCAAGACGAGAATTGGCATCTCACTCATAAAACAGTGGATTTTATTTAACAGTGGTATTTTTGTTATTTTCCAAATTGCTCTGGGAGAAAGTATGCTATAGAAATAAAAATAAACAAAACAGCAAGTTGGCTATGAGAAGTGCAACCACTGATCAGGGAAAGCGCCAGTGATGGGTTTCAAAAAGTTTTATTACTGGTTCTGTGGCTTGGTGGGCATGACATGGCTTGGTGGGCGTGGCTTGGTGGGCATGGCAGGAGAAGGATACTGTAAAATCTCCATTCCCACCCCACTCCAGGGGAAGGTTACTGCAAAATCCCCATTTCCGCCCGATCAGCTGGGAGGCAGAGAATAGATGAGAGTGGGGCCAGTCAGAATTTTTACTACCAGTTCTCTGAACTACTCAAAATTTTTGCTACCGGTTCTCCAGACCTGGTCAATACCTGCTGAAACCCATTCCTGGAAAGCACCTCTCATGTATTAATAGCTGAAACTGACATCATTTTTTTATTTGGTTAGGCTGTTCTGTTGGTGTTTTTTTAAATGCTGTATGCTTTTTCAGGTAGGTCAAACCACTTTTGGAATTGAAAAAAACTTTTAAGTTTTAAAGTTAAAGATTTACAATTTAAATGGGTTGGCTTTTAAAGAAACTAGGTCCTACGGTTCCCACGATGGTCATATTCAGAAGAAAACATTCAATAAAATGGTTGTATACTAACCATGCCCCCAAGTGATTTATAACATTCATAACCATGAATGAGAGAGATGTCAGAATGGTACCTGCCATTTTATTCCTATAGTCTAGGATTCAGTGGCTCAGTGTCTTAATGACGTTGGAGATGATCTCAGTTCTGATGGTTCAAGTCCCAAGCACTGCATATCAAGGTGAGCTCCTGTTACTCACCTTAGCTTCTATCCATCTAACAGTTCAAAAGCATGTTCATTTCAGGAGGGAGATGAGTGGTGCTCTGGGCAGGCAGTTAGATTCCTGACAGTTCCGAACCTTCCCATTTGCAGTGCTTGTTTGCGAGGCAACTCCAGGAAGAGGGGGGAGGCAGGGGTGAAATGTTCCCGGTTCAGACTGGATCGGCTGATCCGTTAGCGATGGCGGTGGGTAGTTTGGAGAACCAGTAGCAAAAATCCCTGGGCCACCCTGCCCATGCCCACCTAATCGCCCAGTCCCCACTTGCCCACTTGGCAGCTTGCTGCTTCTTTTGGGTTCACTCGCTTTTTCGGCCTTGCTTCGCCTGCTGCAATCAATTGCATCAACTAGCAACTCAATCTGCCTGCCTGCAATCAATCCAATTGGTGAGCAGCTCAATCTGCCTGCCTTGTGCCTTCAATTTGGTAAGTAACTGGAGGGGGGGCTTGGGGGGGGGAGCTTTAAAAAAATAGTTAATTGGGGTTTTTTAGGAGTTTTTTTTTAGACATAGCAATTTAAAGTTAAGGAAGTTTTAAATTTAGCTACTTTTATCTAAAAATATAAATAAAATAATAAAATAAAATAAAATAAAATAAAATATTTGTGAAGCTTTCTGAGATTTCACTCTAACTACACAAACACAAAATCTCACAAAGCTGTATGTGGCATTTTGTGTGTGTAAAGTGTGAAAGTTGGTTTTTGAGCTTTTTGTGGCTGTGTGAGGTTTCTGCTTGTTGCAGGGGCCATTTTGGGTGAAGTGCAGCTGCTTTTACATTGTGTGTGAGTCAGTTGTGTTGTGT
>WNWU01000058.1:1648429-1670700 GCA_012654045.1 Ptyas mucosa | reverse complement strand
TAATTTAATTTAATTTAATTTAATTTAATTTAATTTAATTTAATTTATTTATTTTTTAATTTAATTTAATTTCCGCCCCTCTCCAAAGACTCAGGGCAGCTCACAATACATTTTGAAAAATCATTATAAAAAACATTTAAAAATTAAAAACATTAAAAACATTAAAAACTCATTCATGCCATTCATGGCCAGATCTTGCCAGATCTCAAGAGTGAGATCAATGGCCCTAGGCCTGCCGGAAAAGCCAGGTCTTCACCGCTTTTTGGAAGGCCAATAGGGTGGGGGTGGTCCGGATCTCAGGAGGTAACTGGTCCCAGAGAGCTGGGGCACAGAGAAGTCCCTCCCCCGCAGGCCCGCCAGCCAGCATTGTTTAGCTGACGGAACCTGGAGGAGATCAACTCTGTGGGATCTTACCAGTCGCTGGGAGCTATGCGGCAGAAGGCAGTCTCGAAGATAACCTGGCCCTGAACCATGTAGGGCTTTAAAGGTAATAACCAACACCTTGAATTGTGACCAGAGACCAATAGGGAGCCCGTGCAGCTCACAGAGAACTGGTGTAATGTGGGTGTATCTAGGTGCACCCACGACAGCTCACACGGCTGCGTTCTGGACCAACTGTAGTCTCCGAACACTTTTCAAGGGTAGCCCCATGAAGAGCGTGTTGCAATAATCTAAACATGAAGTAACAAGGGCATGAGTGACTGTGAGGAGAGCCTCCTGATCCAAGTAGGGTCACAATTGGTGCACCAGGCGAACCTGTGCAAAGGTCCCCCTAGCCACAGCTGTCAGATGTTGCTCTAATCTTAGCTGTGAGTCTAGGACACCCAAATTGCGAGACTGTTCTGTGGGGGACAATTTCTCCCCCCCCCCCTGAACCAAGGATGGCCAATCAACATAGCCTTTAGGAGGTAATACCCACAGCCACTCGGTCTTGTCTGGGTTAAGTCTGAGCCTGTTGACTCCCATCCAGACCCTCACAGCCTCCAGACACCGGCACATCACATCCACCGCATCACTGAATTGACACGGGGTAGAGATATACAGCTGGGTATCATCTGCATATTGCTGATACCTCACCCCGTGTCGTCGGATGATCTCACCCAGCGACTTCATGTAGATGTTAAATAGGAGGGGAGAGAGGACCAAGCCCTGAGGCACCCTGCAAATGAGGGGCCTGGGGGTCGACCTCTGTCCTCCTACCAACACCGACTGTAACCAACCAGAGAGATAGGAGGAGAACCACAGTAACATGGTGCCTCCCACTCCCAGCTCCCTTAGTTGTCCCAGAAGGATACCATGGTCAATGGTATCGAAAGCCGCTGAGACGTCAAGTAGCACCAAGATGGAGGAATGACCCCCATCTCGGGCTCACCAGAGATCATCCATCAGCGTGACCAAAGCAGTTTCCGTGCTGTAGCCAGGCCTGAAGCCAGACTGAAAAGGGTCTAGATAATTTGTTTCCTCCAATGACTGCAGGAGCTGAAGTGCCACCACTTTCTCTATAACCTTTCTCACAAAGGGTAGGTTGGAGATTGGATGAAAGTTCTTTAATTCTGCTGGATCCAGGGAAGGCTTCTTGAGGAGGGGCCTTACAACCACTTCCTTTAATGGTTGCGGGAAGGCACCTTCCCTCAAGGACGCATTAACTAAAGCCTGGAGCGAGCCTTGTGTCAGCTCCCTGCTGGCCAAAACCAGCCAGGTGGGGCACGGGTCCAACAAACAAGTGGAGGAACTCATCGCTCCTACAGCCTTGTCCACTTCCTCAGGAGTCACAGGCTCAAACTCATCCCACACAATGGGACTAAGACCTGCCCCCGTCATCTTGGTTGGAATTGCCCAATCAGAGTCCAGGTCCATCCGAATCTGAGCGACTTTATCCGACAGAAACTGCACAAACTCCTCAGCTCTACCCTGCAAGGGCTCCTCCACTCCCCCTACATTAAGGAGGGAGCGAGTCACCCTAAATAGGGTGGCTGGGCACGAATCAGCAGATGCAATAAGTGCAGAAAAATGCGAACATTTTGCCACCCGTATCGCCACTAAATAAGTCCTAATAAAGGCTCTTAAGAGTGTTCAGTCAGATTCGGAGTTACTGGTCCTCCAGTGTCGCTCTAGACGTGTCTCCTGGTGCTTCATCCACCTGGATCCACCTGGATCCACCGCCATGGAGAGGTCGCAAAGGCGCAAAGGCGCAATCCGGTCCAGTGCTCCAGATGCCTCCCTATTCCAGGCAGCCACCAGGGACTCAGCCGGACTGTGGACAAGGGAGTCAGGTATCTCTCCAAGCTCCTTCTGGAACCCTTCAGGGTCCATTAGGTGCCTGGGGCGGAACAGTTAACCCTCCCTGCGATGGAGGAGTAGCGCCCTGAAGTCTAACCTCAGCAGAAAATGATCTGATCACGACAAGGGAGAAGCATCTATACCCCTTAATTCCAGATCATATCTCCACTGCCCTGAGAGAAACACCAGGTCAAGTGTGTGTCCCCCCTATGAGTCGGACCCTGAATTACTTGGGTAAGGTCCATGGTTGTCATGGAAGCCATGAACTCCTGAGCCGCATCTAAGGATTCGCCAAGTGACGGCAAGTTGCAGTCCCCCAGTACCATAAGCCTGGGGAACTCCACTGCCAGCCCGGCTACTGACTCTAGCAGCACAGGCAGGGCTGTTGTAACGCAGCTGGGAGGCAGGTACATCAACAACAAGCCCAACTGAGCCCCTGAGTCCAACCTCAGGAGGAGAGACTCACACCCAACAATCTCAGGGGCAGGGATCCTGCGAGGGCAAAGACTCTTCCGGACAATAGCTGCCACTCCTCCACCCCTTCCCTGGAATCACGGCTAATGCAATATCTGGAACTCGTCTGGGCACATCTCTGAGAGGGGCACACACCCCCTCCTGGCCCAGCCAGGTCTTAGTTATGCATGCCAAGTCAGCCCCCTCCTCCAGGATTAAGTCCCGAATGAGGGGAGCATTGTTAATGTTCTCTCTTATTCTCGGGATGTTCTAAAATTTCTTTCAAATTTCTCTTAATAGAGTTTTTATGCATGCTTTACACATGGAATTGGGAGAGAATTCTGCTTCTGGTAATATTTGATTATATTGCTCCTTTATTCTGATTCTCCCTATCACCCAGTCTGAAAAAGCGCAATGAAAGAAGGTCCAATTTTCCTGGAAATTTAATGTATTTTTTTGTCTATCTGATGGCATAAAACAAAAAGCAATAATGCAGACTTCCGGTTTGGTGTCGCGATGAGACAGCTGGGGAATAGCGGGCTCTGAGGAGCCCAGTGAATACCCCGACTGCCGAACCGCCGCTGATGGGTCTTTGGACCAGAACCATCCTGCAGGGATGGAGTAGAAAGACAGGTGTCTCAGATGACCAAGAGGAACAGGCAAGTTCCTCGGAGGCCGGAGGGAACTCTCTGAAAGTCAGTAATGGGGGGCGGCAGCCATGGCGGCTGCCACGAAGCTGAAACAAATGGGGCAAAGTGATGTGCAGGAGGAAAGTGGAAAGGAACAATGCTCTTTGAAGTCGGGTGAGTGACAACCAACCCAGGCTCGAAACAATGCTTGGAGCAATGGTTTTTTAGTTGTAAGATCCCTAGCCTTAAAACAGTGGCTGTAGAACTATGGGGCATTGAAGATGTAATTTTTAAAAGAAAAGAACCCGATAGAAAATTAATGTTTGAACAGAACAAATCTGAAAAATAAATATTGAGACTTGGTTCAAAAACTGAGCAAAGTTTTAAATTTGAATTGGACTGTTAAAGAAAAAAAAGCAAAAAAGAATTATTATTTTTAAAACACAGAAGAAGGAGAGAATAAAGCAGGAACCTTAAATAATTGAAACAAAATGGCTACTTGCGTGACTAATGGAAATTGTGGATTGCAGAGAGATATCTTCTGGTTCAAAAAGAAACATTGTAACTTGCTCTTTGTTTGGGAACATTGTGAATACTACAGATAACAACCATGGGACTTTGACAGTGGAGGTGTTTTTTTCTTTGTCTGCAAGTGGCTTGACTTTGGTGAAAAGAAAGAGAAAATATAACAGAACTCCTATAATTGGTACTAATTGGCACAGGAACAAAAAAGGAAAATTGATGTAATTTGCTTGAAATAGAAGTAAGAAAAAGAACTAAATTGATACATGGAGAATTAAAATTGAGAACTTTGAAATTGAAATGAAATATATGCTAACAGACAAGGAAAAGAGGAATAAGATAAACACAGCTGGGAAAAAAGAAGATAAAAATGTGATTAAAAATGAAAAAGCAATGTATAGATGGAAAGTAATAATAAAAAGGAGGTTTTTATAGATGAATAAGGATGAATATGAATACAAGAATGTTATAGATATATTTTTAAAAAATTGAAATAAAGAGGGAAGTTAGAAGAGGAACAGAATATGTTAACAGAAATTTATTAACTCATATAAGGATGTGTTTGGTGTAAGAACTAAGTCTCATTGTTAAATTATTACAAAGATGATAATGATAATGCGATTGAATATGAATAAATAATGTATAGGTGGATGGTAAAATAAAAAAGTGATTATGCTGGGACAAGCAGTAAATTAAGGTGACGATGCTGGGATTGACAGCAAAAGTAAAGATGATTATACTAGTTATAACAGTAAAAATAAAGATAATTATGCTGGGATTGATAGTAAAATAAGGTGATTATAATGGGTATAACAGTAAAATTAAAGAAGCTTCTGCTGAGATTAAAAATGATTATACTGTATATGATTATACTGGTATAAATGATATACAGTAAATATACTGTTAAACCAGTACAAATGATTATACTGGTTTAACAGTAAAATTTAGATGGTTATGCTGGGATTGACAGTAAAAACAAAAATGATTATACAGGGTTTAACAGTAAAAGTAAGGATGATCCTGCTCGGAATAACAGTAAAAATAAATGGACTTCCGGCGGTGACGTCATTGTGTTAGGGACGAAGGGAATGGATATCCGCTCTCCAAGTCCCTAATATCTTCAATTTAGGAGCCTATTTAGGCACTATTGACTCGGGGAGGTCAATAGAAAAAAGGGGAACTTCCGAGGACCTCGGGGAGGACAGCAATCCCTCCAAAGGTTCAGGAAACCCCCCTTAATCCTGATTGAAGAAGAACCAGCCATCCTGGCTGGCCAGAAACGTTGACAGCTGACTAAGTGGGAAGTGAAAATCAAATAAAAGAAGACATCGGTGGAAAGATCGAAAGGAAAAAAGAACAAAAAAGGTACATTTACAATCCATAACTTGAGGATTAAAGGTGGGCGAAAGTAAACTTCAATCAAGAAGCAAAATATAGCTAAACAAGCGGCGACTGAAAACTAACCGGAGACGGAATCCATTTTGACAGTGACAGCACATAAATTAACAATTGACGAAATCGGAGGAAATCCAGAGGAAACTCAGAAGGAAAAAGTGAACCCTGAGAAAATTTGGACTTTGGATAATTTGCTACAGAGGAGAGACGGAATTTGAGGAGAGAAAGGGAGTATTCTGACAGACCTTGCCCTTCATGGAGGCAGCGACGAGGCAATCAACAAGCTGCCGAGAGAAGAGAGAGCAGAGGAAAAACTCCGTTTAAAGTGGAAGCCTCGGATTTTTGGAACTAAACTAACTTAAATGTAATATTTCCCTTGGACTTTTGGATATTGGATATTTGGAGATCTGGACGAGATTTGGACAACATTCAGATATTTGGATTAGGATCTCTTGAAAGACACTCGAAATTTGGGGGACATTTAATTTAAAAGACATTGGGACACTAGACTTTGGAAGCAAATAGCAGAGACAATAAACAAGAAAGATACAAATTTGGGAAAAAAAGAAGAGAGTGACCTAGAAGAAGAAGAATCAACTGTGAAGTATAATTAATAGAAATTAAGTTTGATAACGAATTAGTGATTAAAAAGTATAAAAATTATTAATAATAAATGTACTGTTTTTGAAATTTCATATATAACTGTTAACTTAGCTTTATATTTACTTAGGAAATTATCTTGGTATTTAATTATCATATTGTTTTGTATGCTTAGATTTGAAGATTTTTATTAGACAGACTAAGTAAATTAAGGATTGTAATTAAGGGTAATTGATATCTATAAATAGTAATTAATAATAAATTTAAATAAGATAGCAAGTAATTATAAGGACAATCAATTGATGAATTGCTAAAGTATTAGACTTTTCCCTCACTCACTCCCTTTATACCCTCCCCTTATTTTTTTATTTTTATAGAATAATATAGGCTAAGTAGTCATTAAGATTTGAAGAATTTTGCAAAATATTGAAAAGTGAAAGATAGAATTTATAGATAAATTTATATATAGACAGTGACTGTGTGATAAGGAAATTTATCCTAGTTATTTATTTCCTTGGGATTACTGAAAGCTATAAATTGAATATAAAGATCAGTAGAGATATAACAGCCCAAATAGTAATCAGTATATGAAACTCTGGGAGAAGATAACACAAGAAATACAAATGGCAACCACGGGCTCAGCAACAATTACTAAGTCAAGCAAGAAAATACCACCAAACCAGATGATACTTACGGCCTCTCCAGCACAACAAAAATCAGTCGAAACCATGGAAAAGGATAAGGCAACACCTACTCTTAGCATGCAAAACATCCACTCTGTACTAACGATGATCCAGGAAGGAAGGAATAGAATGCAAGAGACCACGGTCCACAATCATGAAGAGACAAAGAAAAATCACGAGGAACTTAGGATGGATGTGGGGGGGATAAAAGATAATATTAGGAACATGGATGAGAAGATAGGAAAGATACAACAGAATATAGAGGAAAACAAGCAGAGGATTCATAAGGTGGAGGAGAGAATAGAGCATACAGATAAGAGAATGGAGAGGATGGAATACAACCAAGCGGCCACAAATAAGAAACTGGAGGACTCGTTATCATATCTCGAGATGGAGAAGGCATCCTTCTATTTAAGATTTAAAAATGTAGAAGAGCAAAAGGAAGAGGATTTAGGAGAAATCATGACTGAGATACTTTCAGAAGTGACCCAGAGGGATAAGGAAGAGATATGAACTGGAATAGACGAAATCTATAGAGTTCACACGAACTACGCTTGGAGAAACAAGTTACCCAAAGAAATACATATCAGATTCACAAAAAAATCCATAAAAGAAGAGATCTATAGGAAGATGAGAGAAGACACAACTATGTACAGGGGAAAAGAAATTTTAACCCTCAAACAGATACCAAAAGGGACAAGGGACCAAAGAAGGAACTACAACTTCCTAACTGCACAGTTGAATAAATTTAAAATAAAATTCCATTGGCTAATACCAGAGGGTCTACTAATCTCCTGGGAAGACAAAAAAATATAGAATTGACAACTTAGAAAAAGCACAGGATTTTTTTGATCAGCACTTCGTACTGGAGGAGGAGCAGGAGAGCAGAGAAGAACAGGAACTCAAGAGGCAAGAGGAAAAGCAGACAGAAAAAGAAGAAAAAGATCAAGAAGAGGAGAGAAGAATGGAGAGAGAAAGAATGGAGAGAGAGGGAGCGAGGGAAAAGACGCAAAGAATCACTAGGAACACAAAAAGACTGAAAACAACGAACAGATAAATAAACAGGGATGGAAAGAGTTAAAAATTATCTCAATGAATATAAATGGACTTAATTCGCCAAAAGAAAACAGACATTCACAAAACTTCAAAAGCTAGAAATGGATATCATAACCCTTCAAGAAGTACATATTAAAAGACCGCACCAAAAATTACTGGAAAATCAAAGATTAGGAAGACTATACGCATCTCTAGGAGACCAAAAAAAGAGAGGAGTCGCAATATATGTAAAGAAACACCTAAAAACAAAACAAATATATACAGACATAGAAGGACGCATATTAATAATGGAAATACAAACAGAATCTAAAACAATATTATTAATATCTATATATGCACCCAATGGAAACCAGAGTGATTTTTTCAAGAAACTACACAATATAATTAAAGACCTGGAATATGAAACTATCTGCATGGTAGGAGACTTCAATGCAAGATTACCGGAGCAACAAACAAAGTAAGACCAGAAAGAAAATACTACCGGATCCTTTTAAAGACATGATCAATGAATTACGCTTACATGATGCATGGAGAGAGGCAAATAAACAAACAAAACAGTATACATATTATTCGAACCCACACCAGTCATGGTCCAGGATCGACATGGCCTGGATGACTTCAGAGCTCAGAGAGGAGATAAAGGACATCAAAATAACAGCAAATACTTGGGCAGACCATAACCCCATTAAAATAGTATGGAAAGGACATTGAAAGCAAAGGAGGTGGATGATGGACACAGGAACAATAAAAGATAAGGAATACATACAGATGATTGAGAAAGAAGTTAAAATGTTCCTCCAAATAAATACTAAAGAACAGACATCGCTTCAGAACTTATGGGACACAATTAAAGCATACATAAGAGGTCTCACCATTGTGTATAAGGCAAAAATAAATAAATAAAGAGAAACAACAGACAAGGAATAATCTGCTAGAAGAACTTAGAATATATGAATTAGAACTGCAGAAAGAACCCCACAATAAAACAATAAAAGAAAAATTAAACCTCGCTAAACATAAAATCAACCTAAACATACAAACAGAAATTGCACAGAAAATCAAGCTAGCAAAACAGAAACATTTTGAGCATGCAAACAAAACGGGGCGCTGGCTAGCATATAAACTGAAAAAAGAAAAAGAAAGGAGAACAATATTTCAACTACAGGATGAAACAGGACAAATATACCATACCAATCTAGATAAAAAACGCATAGTTAAAGATTTTTTTCAAAGCCTCTACAAACAAGAAGAGATTCAGGACGAAGACATTAAGGAATACCTATGTAAAACAAACATTACAAAATTAGAGGAGCCCCACAGAGAAGCATTAAATAGACCAATCACGATGTCCGAGCTGGTGGAAGCAAGGAAAGAGCAGAAAAATAACAAAGTCCCAGGCCCGGATGGAATACCAACAGAGTTCTAAAAAACTGTCAGCATGCAATGGATGAACTGTTACTCCAGGTACTCAATGATGCACTATTAGAAGCAGAAATCCCTAAATCTTGGACCGAAACCATTATTACACTCATCCCCAAAGAAGATTCGGACCCTATACAAGTTAAAAATTACAGGCCGATCTCATTGCTCAATGTGGACTACAAACTGTTTATGCTGGTTATAACACAAAGATTGAAAATAAATATTCACAAATATATACATACAGATCAAAACAACTTCGTCCCAAGAAGACAGATTAAAAATAACATAAGAACAATTATCAATGTGCTGGAATACTACAAGAAAAGAGCTGACAAACAGGTAGCTTTAATATTTTTAGTTGCACAGAAGGCATTCGATAGTTTAAATTGGAACTTCCTAATATTACAACTAGAGGCCATGGATTTCGGTGACAAATTTCTACACACGATCAGAAAAGTATATTCTTCGCAAACGGCCAAAATTATGATTAATGGGGACATGACTGATAAACTGGATATACAAAAAGGTGTGAGACAGGGTTGTCCCTTATCCCCACTACTGTTCATAATCTCACTGGAAATACTATTAAATGAAGTCAGGAAGGATGCGGAAATAAAAGGCCCGAGAACACCAAAAGAAGAATATTTTGTTCCTGAACAGTAACACTGTTCCTCAGATTGCTGGATGTGAGTCCCTCCTGGTGAAATGGGGTCATAGGGTACAGGTGGGTTTGCTGATCATGTAGCTGGCTCCCTGCCACGTGGCAGCAGCCCTGCCCGAACTGCTCAACGTTATACCCGGAGTGGCAGTTGATACCCCGAGGCTTATGGTCATGGGAGATTTCAACCTGCCATCCATCGGTGAAGCGTCTGAGACAGCGAGGGAGATCATGGCTTCCATGATGGCTATGGACCTGACCCAATTAGTGCATGACTCCACTCACACAGGGGGAAACACTCTAGACTTGATTTTTGTCTCTGGTCAGTGTCAGAGTGATCTCGATATCGGGGATATAGTAACTGAACCCTTGTTATGGTTGGATCATTCCCTCCTTCGCTTTGATCTTCGAACCGCTATACCCCGTCACAGGGAGGCGGAACCGATGAAATGGTTCCACCCAAGCGCCTGATGGACCCGGAACGGTTCCAGACGGAGCTTGGGCCATTTCCTGAGTCTCTGACTCACGGCTCGACCGAGGATCTGGTGGCCGCCTGGGATAGGGCGGCTACTGGAGCCTTGAATCGAGTCGTGCCTTTGCGGCCTCTGACTTGACGCTGGTCTCGCTTAGCTCCTTGGTTCACTGAGGAGCTGAGGGAGATGAAACATTGGAAAAGACGCCTGGAGAGTGATTGGAGGGCCAGCCAAACCGAATCTGACTGAACACTAATAAGATCTCACATTAGGACTTATCTAGTGGCGATAAAAGTGGCAAGATTTAACTATTTTTCCGCTCTTATTGCATCATCAGATAACCGCCCAGCCACACTGTTTAGGGTGACCGCTCCCTGCTCCTTCAGGAAGCGTGGGAGGATCCCTTGGAGGGTAGAGGCGAGGATTTTGTACAATATCTGTATGATAAAATCGCTCAGATTCGGGAACACCTGGACTCTGACATAGTAGACTCAGGGGAAGGGATAGGGGCAGGTCTTGAGAATATTATCTGGGAAGAGTTTGATTCTGTGACTCTCGAAAACATGGACAGGATACTGGAGAGACTGAACTCTACCACATGTTTATTGGACCCGTGTCCCTCCTGGTTGGTGCTGGCCTCTCAGGAAGTTACACGAGGCTGGCTCCAGGGAATCATAAATGCTTCTCTGAGTGAGGGTGTTTTTCCTACTGCCTTGAAAGAGGCGGTGGTGAGACCTCTCCTCAAGAAGCCTTCCCTAGACCTGGCAGTATTGGCTAATTACCGTCCAGTCTCCAACCTTCGCTTTGTTGTGAAGGTTGTTGAGAGTGTGGTGGCGGGACAACTCCCCCAATACCTGGATGAATTGGCTTATCTAGATCCATTCCAGTCAGGCTTCAGGCCTGGGTACAGCACAGAAATGGAATTGGTTGCATTGGTTGATGATCTCTGGAGAGCTCGGGACAGAGGTTGCTCCTCCGTCCTGGTCCTATTAGACCTCTCAGCGGCTTTTGATACCATTGACCATGGTATCATGCTGCACCGATTGGAAGAGTTGGGAGTGGGGGGCACCGTATTGCGATGGTTCTCCTCCTTTCTCTCTGACCGGTCACAGACTGTGTTGATGGGAGGGCAGAGATCGACCCCGAGGCCCTTTGTATGTGGGATGCCTCAGGGGTCGGTTCTCTTGCCCCTCCTGTTCAACATTTATGTAAAGCCACTGGGTGAGATCATCCATGGTTTCGGGGTGAAGTACCACCAGTACACTGATGACACCCAGCTGTACATCTCCACCCTGAACCACCCCAATGATGCCCTTGAAGTGATGTCCCGGTGCTTGGAGGCTGTATGGATCTGGATGGGGAGAAACAGACTCAGACTAAACCCATCCAAGACTGAATGGCTGTGGTTTCCATCATCCCGTTATAGTCAGTTGACACCAGCTCTGACTATTGGGGGCGAGTCATTGGCCCCCACGAAGAGGGTTCGCAACTTAGGTGTCCTCCTGGACTCACAGTTGTCTTTAGAAGAACAACTGACGGCTGTGGCCAGGAGAGCTTTTTATCAGGTCCGCCTGATATGCCAGTTGTGTCCCTTTCTGGACCGGGATTTGTTAAACACAGTCACTCACATCCTCGTCTCTTCCCACATGGACTACTGCAATGCTCTCTACATGGGGCTCCCCTTGAAGAGCACCCGGAGGCTCCAGTTAGTCCAGGATGTGGCCACGCGGGTTGTTATGGGAGCAACGTGGCACTCCCATGTGGCTCCCCTCCTGCGCGAGCTGCACTGGCTCCCTGTGATCTTCCGGGTGTGCTTCAAGGTTTCAGTTACCATCTTTAAAGTGCTCCATGGCTTAGGACCGGGATAAATACGAGACTGCCTTCTACCACCAATAGCCTCCCACCGACCAGTACACTCCCATAGAGAGGGACTTCTCGGGGTGCCATAGGTCAAACAGTGTCGACTGGAGGCCCCCAGAGGGAGAGCCTTCTCTGTGGGAGCACCCACCATCTGGAACGAGCTGCCCTCGGAGATACAGATGATCCTGGATCTTCGTGCTTTCCGCCGTGCCCTCAAAACATTCCTATTCAAGCAGGCCGGCCTGACCTAACCTCATTTAAAACTACTTTAAATTTTAAAACTTGAATCTGCCCTATAAATTGAGATGTTTACTTTAATGCTATTTCTGAACCAAACTATTTAACTGTAATTTTGATCGATTTTTGAATTTAATCTGTTTCACATGTGTTTTTCGTTCAACTATTCACCGCCCTGAGTCCTTTGGGAGTAGGGCGGTATATAAATGAAATAAATAAATAAATAAATAAATAAATAAATAAATGTTACAAGTCTTCGCTGACGACATGGTATTCATAATGGAGCAACCAGAAATAACAGGAATCAAACTTTTAGCGACGATAGAGGAATATGGAAGAGTGGCGGGGCTCAAAATTAACAAACAAAAAACTAAAGCACTAACAAAGAATTTGACAAAGGTACAGGAGACAAAATTAGAAGACAAACTAGGAATAAAAATTGTAAAGAAAATAAAGTATCTAGGAATCTGGCTTACCGCTAAAGCAATAACAATTAGAGAAGACAACTATAATAAACTAATGAAACAAATTAGAAAAGATCTGGAAACGTGGAACAAATTACAACTGTCATTTTTAAAATCGCATCCATAAAAATGAACATATTGCCTAGATTACTCTACCTTTTTCAAGTAACTCCAATTTGGCCAGGAAAGAATTTTTTTAAGGACCTTAATAAAACAATAACAAAATTCATTTGGAATGGGAAAAAGGCCAGAATTAAAATAAAATGTATGCAAGATACCCGGGAAAAGGGAGGACTAGGCTTACCGGACTGGGAGTTATATTACAAAGCAGCATCTATAAATTGGGTAAGGGATTGGATAGACCTCAAGAATAAAAGAACACTACTACTAGAGGGTTTTGAACTACAACGCGGCTGGCATGCCTTCCTGTGGGAGGGAAAGGACAAACATTATGGATATTTCCAACAACATATCATCAGAGGATCACTGTACAAAACATGGCAAGAGATTAGAAAGTACTATACCAAAATTCCACGATGGTTATCGACTATGGAAGCACTAATGGTTATGCTGGGATTGACAGCAAAACCAAAAATGATTATACTGGGTTTAACAGTAAAATTCAGATGATTATGCTGGGATTGACAGTAAAAACAAAAATGATTATACTGGGTTTAACAGTAAAAGTAAGGATGATCCTGCTGGGAATAACAGTAAAAATAACTGATTATGCTGGGTTTAAAAGTAAAAATAAAAATGATTATGTTGGGATTAAAAGTAAAAGATGAAGATGAAGATGATGTGCTGTGATAAACAATTAAAGATGATTATGTTGAGATAAATAGTAACGAAGATGATTTGATGTGCGTGATAATTAAGATATTGTTTATGTTAATAGTAATGATTTATATTTTTAAGATACATTCATCTGTTTTATTTTTTTACTATTTTTATAAGATGATGATTAGTGGAGATGAGTCATTGTTAAAGATGAATTTGTGATTGTACCAATTTATGACTGGATCAATGCTTCGTTCTAAAAAGATGTATTTTATGTTTATGTTTCAAAAAATAAAAAACCATTTTACAAAAAAAAGCAATAATGCTACATTCCAACTGTGAGGATATTCTTTTGAAAGGAATTTCAAAAGGAAATTATGTTTTCATTGAATTACATAAGAAATAGAAATAGAAATAGGAAAAAATGCAAGAATTGTTTTCTTAAAGGCATTGATTAAAACCTTTCCTATACAACCACTGGAGGAATAACATTAATGGTGTGAGAAGCCTCCACCACCTCCTAGAGAATGAAATATTTTTGGGAATATTAAAAGAGATAGAATATCATATTTCCCCAAAGGAGAAATGGAGAAACATGTTCTTAGAGGCAGAAAGCAGCCCCCAGTCTTTCTTAATAGCCTACAGCAGATGCATGAAGTCTTTAGAGCTATTTTGTGCCCATTAAGAAATCCTAGGCCATTAAGCGATGGGATTAAAATTTACATCCTTCCCCCACCCAGATTCTAAGGACAGGGTGTGATCTTTTAGGACATAATAGAATTAACCACCACCATTAGAATAGCAAAAGACACCAGGCTTACTACATTGCACAATCCCTGCAGCATTTCAGAAACTGTATAAAAATCCTTGCACTCATCAAGCTAATTTGTCAGCTGCCCCAGAACTGCACACTATGGTTCTGTTCATCAATAAACTTTCTTTCTTAAGCAGCTTCCATTTTATTCCCAGCTTGGAACTGAACCAGATGATTTTTTCCTACAATGGTTAGCATGTTCAGTTGCACCTAGGTGAGATATTAAACATTTTTTGATACCTGCTTTGGATCAAAATACACAATTCCAAATTAGATAAGCTTCTAAAGTTAAGTGTGATGATTAAAGCATTGGAGAAGGACCGGGAAATATAGATTCAAGACTTATATCTATAGACATTTTGCAAATATTTTCCATTTTAAAGTGGCTCCAGATTTTGTGTGTTTGCAGACATCATTGTCAAAGAAAGTTCAAGGAGCACAGACAGAGACTTGACAGCTACTGGATATTCCAAGTTTTTGTTTTGTCTCTCTTTGGTTTACCACAACTCATAAAATGGTATAATTGAAATGTCCCAAAGGTCATTTTTAAGATGCAACTGGATTTTCTTTGTTTTTCCTTGAAGATGTTTTGCTTCTCATCCAAGAAGATTCTTCAGTTCTGGAGAGAACTGAAGAAGATTCTTGAATTAGAAGCCAAATGTCTTCAAAGAAAAACAAAGTAAGTCCAGTGGCCTTTTTAAAAAGCACCTTTGGGACAAACATGACTTGGATGACTGAAAATTCCATAGAAACGTACAACTGAGGTGGGTACTTACCAAGCCAATTTTTTCCTAGATAGAAGGCTATACAGACTGGAGTTATGGTGAAGAAATCCACAATGGAATTAAGCTCCAACCAGAATGTTAGTTTGTCACTTGCTGCCAAAAACTACAAAATAAACACAAAAACAAAGAAAACCACAGCACTGCACATAGTCAGAGATAATGAAACTATTCTCTCCCTATCTGGTCTTTTTGCTTCATGATGTGATCAGACTTCAAAAAAGAAGAGATAATGTCAAATGAGAGCCCACAGCCTGAGTGATATAGTTATCCCTCCCAGACCTATCTTAAATTTAAAGTAGGAAATTAATAGTTCTATCAGTGTAATAATTTGTCAAGTCTTATTTTGTACTTTGTACTTTTGTTTTTCTGCATACGTCTCTAAACTAATACAATTTTGTATTCATTACAAGTCTCCTTTTGGTGAGATGGATAGAAAATAAATTTAATAAATATGTAAAATAACATTGTCAAAAAGTGTGCTCATTTTCACAGATAGATATATCCCAGATAGATATATTTTTCTACAAATTATTCTAAAAAGTACTCAAAAATTGGAAGAATGTGAAAATTACAGAATTACAGAATAGCATTGCTATTCAGTTGGCTTAAGGAAATGAGAAATAGGCATGTTTGTATTACAATCCACATTGCATTACAAATTAAAACAAATTTCTGAACCATTCCTAGATCTCTCCCTCTTATTCTCTTTCACCCAACATTTTAAAAATATTTTTAATTGCAAATATTTCTTACCCGCAATCCAAAATGCAGAAGAAAAAATACATTAAAAAATAGATCGATCACAATTGTCTGATCTTCAAAGGTGAGACAAAACTCTTTAACACTGTAGTAAAGGGGAAATTATTGTTTATGTTTTATGAGTAATCATTGTTTATATTAAGACAAGACTTACATTGATTTTTTTGAAATCAACCCATAGCAATTCTTTAAAACAATCAGGTTGCACATTTTCATTAGAACAGCATTCCTCAAAATTTTTTAAATAATCATTATGAAAAATCAGAGCAGGAAGAGAATTGGAAATTAGAACTGTCAAGTGTCTGATTTCATTCATAAGAAATCTACATGTCTTCATGAAATTCATTACTGGGAGATCAATTTGTGTGTGATTGACTCTAAATTCAGATGTGTGGACTCTATCAACAAACACAACCACCCTTTCATGGTGCTGGCCAGGATTCAAATCATTGCCCAGGCAGAGAAGGGAGCTGCTTCTTAACCTGGAAAGCCTTTGTCATAGCAAAGGAAGGAGCCAGAGACTACACAAAGAAGGAGTTACATATATGCCCACATCTGAGGCTAGAAAGCTAAAAAAAGACACAAAAAAAGGTGAAGAAGAGCAACAAAGATGATTAGACAGCTAGAAGGTAAAAAATACAATGAAATTTGCAGGAACTGGGTATGTCTAGTCTAGAAAAGAGAATGACTAAAGGTGACATGATAACAGTCTTCCAATTTGAGGGGCTGATTCAAAGAAGAGAGGAACAATCTATTCTCCAAAGCACCTGAAAGCAGGACAAGAAATAATGGATAATGTTTGATGGAAATTCATAAAGGTTATTTATACAATAATGTCACAAAATGCATATCATCATTTGCCTCCCTACGGATTCCATTGGAAATACAGATTATGCTTCATACACATACACCTCCCCCCCAAAGATGTTGGCTCCTATACAAAAGAGCACTCCAATGTAAAGCAGTTGATATTAACATGATTTAATTGAATGATCCAAAAGCTGGCAGCATTCGAGCTAAACCATATTCACACTGTACACTGCAGAATATCAACAAGTAGAATTTCAATTTTTATTTGACATTTTTGACAGTTTCCACATTTTGTGTTGTTGACAAGTGAGGAATGACAGAACGAAATTGCCAAAACTGGTTTGATTTGCATTTTGCAAAATGATGATGCTTCCCCCCCCCCCCATGAAGTAATGGAAAATGTGAAAAATGTGGCTTATATCGTTCAAAAATGAAAGATGTTCCAGCTGTAAATATCAAAAAGATATGGTAGTTGTTTTCACCTCATGGTGTACTTCAGAAGCTTATGTGTATGCACATCCTGAATTTAGGATACTCACCAGTTAAATGCACAACTTTAGCAGAATATGGATATTGTAATTTAATGCAAAAGTACTAGACAAAAAAAGGAATTACAGGTAGCCCTCGACTTACAGCAGTTTTAGTAACTTATCAAAGTTACAATGGCACTGAAAAAAGTGATATATGACTGTTTTTCAGTTATGACCTTTGCAACATTCCAATGATCATGTGATCAAAATTCAGATGCTTGACAATTGGTTCATATTTATGACCATTGCTATGTCCCAAGGTCATGCGATCACCTTCTGACAAGCAAAGTCAACAGGGAAGCCAGATATACATTGCTATTTAGATAGTGATAGTAAAGACAAATACATTAGAGACAGGCAGACAGAGAGACTTAGAATTGATCATACAACTGTTCTTAGGGATATGAAAGAATAACATCACAGATGCTTCTGATGATGAATCTGAGTTCTTTCTTCCCAACTGAACCATAATGGGATAAATACAAGCAGGAATAAAATCTTACTATTATCTCTCAGCTTTAAAATTTTGGAAGTTGATTGAGCTATTCTTTTGTTTTAGAACTAAACATTCCAGATGTTTGTAATAGCATGGGGCTCTCCTTGGATGCTGTGTTCCTCTTGCAGTGCTTTCTGGAATGACTGCATGTCTATACACCACTGTGTCAAACAATCATAATAGGAAGTGCTGCAAAGCAGCTGCAGTGCCTCTGCAGAAACCTTGCTGCTTTGAGTGTGCAGGGCATTTCTGCACACTCAATGACAAAAAAGAAATGAACTTCTGATCCTCCATTGCCCCTAAACAGACAATTTTGGAGCTTTTAGATCCAGACATCCATATATACCAACCTGGTATAGTGGTTAAGGCATCAGGCTAGAAACCAGGAGACTGTGAGTTCTAATCCCATCATAGGCACAAAGCCAGCTGGGTGACTTGTGCTAAGGCTAGTCCTTCTCCCTCAGCCCTAAGAAGCAGGCAAGGGCAAACCACTTCTGAAAATCCTTGCCAAGAAAACTGCAGAAAATTTATTGTTGTCTACAGCAGATGGCAGTATCTGGCCAAGTTAAGCAGGATAAGATCTGATTCATATTTTTATGGGAAACCATAAAATTCCACGGCTGTGGGCTAGATTGAAAATTAACCACAAACAAACATAGCACACAATACCCTAGGAGGAGGCAACAGCAAATCAATTTTCTATTTTTACAAGAAAATATGCACATGAAATAGCTAGGGGTTGAACTCAATTTAATTTAGTATATGGTAAGCTTAATGTATTTCTGTCCATTGATTAAATGGCTTTTTTTACCAAAGGAAAGAAGGAGGGAGAGAGAGATTTTTAAAAAGCCACTATATTTTGATAAAAATTAACACAAGACATGTTTTTTTAAAGAAATACATGTACATAGGATAAATTACAAGGTTCTAATTACCTGTAACAGTTGATGAAGTAAATGATGAGGGACCCAATACTAAATAGGAACACCAGTATTACCTAAAACAGAAACCTACATAATTAATTCACTCTTTATTTGCCAATCTAATTCAAAACCAGAGGTTTCTAGGGTTTCTAGTTTTTTTAAGTTCAACGCCATATTTGACATTTAAAAGAGCTTTGGTGGTGCAGTGGTTAGAATGCAGTACTGCAGGCTACTTCTGCTGACTGCCAGCTGCCAGCAGTAGCAATTCAATTCTCACTAACCCAAGGCTGACTCAGCCTTCCATCCTTCCAAGGTCAGTAAAATAAGGACCCAGATTGTTGGGGCAATATGTTGACTTTGTAAATGGCTTAGAGAGGACTGTAAAGCACTGTGAAGAGGTACATAAGTCTAAGTGCTATTACTATTGGCTGTCATAGTGGAGCTCAAGAACTACTGGGTGGTGTAAGAATCAAAAAATCTATTTCATATCCTCCATTACCACTTCAATATAATATACATAAAATATAAACCAGTGATTATCTCCAGTCTGTTATAACAATTGGGCCACTCTTAAACTTTTCAATTAAATAATGCAAGCAAATAATCCAACAGCCCTTGGAAGGAAGCCATGGCAAACCATCTCTGAAAAATCTTATCAATAAGGAGTCTTTGGTGCTTTTTGAACTTGATTGTTTTCTGACAGACATTTCATTACCCAAACTAGGTAATATAAAGTCATTAGTACTGGGGATGTTACCTAGTTTGGGTAATGAAATGTCTGCCAGAAAACAACCAAGCTCAGAGAGTACCAAGGATTTCTCATTTCAAAGCTGAGCTACAAATATTCTTTTCTATGGAAATCTTGCCAAAGAAACCACAGACATAGTCCAAGAGCTGCCCAGGAATCAAAACACTGATCTTAAGGAAGGAAAGCTACAATTGGAATGGCCAGAGGAAAACACAGGAACTGAGATAAACATGTTTGAAGATGCTTATATAATTAATGTTCTTTAATATTAATTGCAGTGAATCAATCATCTAAACTGGCTATCTTTACAAGTTAGCCTTTCAGATATTTCATGTGATTTTTTTTTCAAAAGGTGGCAGCAAGTTAATTCCTGAATTGATGGTACTGACAATCTTTTTTTCCCACCTACCAACAGTATCGCCACTCACCTGCTTAATCAATATTTAAGTCTTTCCTCAAAATTTAACTGTTCTGTGAAGGGTTTGTCCTAGCTCTTTATTTTATACACCTCTGTTGTTAAGCTGATTTAAGAGCAAAGCAAAGTCAAATATGGTTAAAATTTGGATGGAGATTAAGGTATTGCTAAACTAGGAAATTGGAATATCCTGGATGAAGGCAAAGGCAGATTTTTATCATATATATATATATATATATATATATATATATATATATATATATATAGGCAACAACCCCGTAATGTCCATAGCCATGAATTCATCCAGAGTTGAATTCAATTCAAATGAGATTTGACATAATATTTCACATGTAATTATAGTAAATACATAGTCATCCTCCCTTTCATTAGGTATGTGTTCATTGTTTCACCTGGATTCCACTTTATGATAAAAATATTCCCCATTGCCTTTAGCTTTTTTGTGTTTATTTTTAGTGTGTAAGGTACTTGAAGCAATAGACCTATTAAACCTGTTTTAGTAACACCAAAGCAGTAAACTTATCAATCATTTATTTTTTCCATGACACCATTTCATTTTAAGTGGGTTACATGAAATCTTCTCTTGCAGGGTTCAGTACCACTTTTCTTCCTGCATTTTTATAAAACTTGGGACACCTTTAGACTTGCTGATGCCTGTCTCCTGTGCATGGTAAATTCTATTTTAGTAACCTAAGCATTGACTCTTGTGCCTAATTATCAAATACTGAAATAATCATGAAATCATTCTGCAGTATAATTAATGAATGTTCATCTACAATATTTTATCCACCTTTAAAATAACTCACCAGAATACGGCCTATAGATGTCTGAGCTGAGATCATCATTACCACCCTGTCTTGAAACTTTCCTTTCCAGAAACTCAGCAATTTCATCTTATTGGTAAACAACTATCAAGATAAAAATAAATGTTAAGATTTTACCCTGCTGGTCTACATTAAAATAAGGGTATTAATTAATTGCTCTCTGTGTGCCTCTTATATGGTGCAGGCCAAACATTTATTCTGGAATTGCTGTCAAACAGATTTATTTAGTTATTTGGCTACTGCGCCAAATAACTTTAGGATTCAATTTTAGGATTACAACAGAATACCAAAGATGGAAGGGGCCTTGGAGGTCTTCTAGTCAGAACACCTGCTCAGGCAGGAAACCCTATACCCGTGATGGCGAACCTATGGCATGGGTGCCACAGGTGGCACACAGAGCCATATCAATGGCACACGAGCTCAGCTCTGATATGCATGCATGCGCCAGCCAGCTGATTTTCGGGCCTTCTGGGCCCACCAGAAGTCAGGAAACACACTGTTTCCGGCCTCCAGAGGGCCTTTTGGGGGGTGGGGAAAGCCGTTTTTGCCCTCCCCAGGCTCCTAGAAAGGCTCTGGAGTCTGGGGAGAGCAAAAAAGGGCCTACTGGGCCCACCGTGCCATCATGTGCCAAAAACGGGGAGAGCACGGGGGGGCGGGGTGCATAGAATTATGGATGTGGGCATGTGTCCGTGTGACCCCACCGTGCTCCCCCCGCTTTTGGCACGCAATGGCAAAAAGGTTAGCCATCACTGCCCTATACCATTTCAGACAAATGATTATCCAATCTCTTCATAAAAACCTCCAGTGAATTATGAACAATGAAGTATGACTTCTGGATAGGAACACCCTCAACTGAAATGCTACTATCTTATCAGGATGTTATAATAGAAAACAAAATCAGAAACCTATTTCCCAAAAAGAAAATTAAATGTTACCAGGAAATATCCTGATCTATCATTTTATAATTTATATTCTACTTCTTCCTAAATGTGGTGAAATTCAAATGATGGTAAAATAGAGTTTGTTTTCTTCACAGGATGGAGTGTGGGCATCCATAGGTAATTAGGGAATACTGTAAATAAGCAATGAATATCAAATTAATACACCAATAATATGCAATCAACACACTAATTCTACATCAGAATTCTCAGAAAAGCCCAATGTATTCCACTTCCTTTACATGTAACTCTCTATCAGATTTTAACTTCATGAGTAAGATGTGCAATATTCAGATATACAATCCTAGTTCCCAGCCACATTTTCTTTTTCTGATTTATAAAGCACACTTACCTGAAATTGAATGGAATATCTAAAGAAGCACCTATGTAATATGTATCGGATTACTCTGACCATCAAGATGATAATGATACCTCCCACAAAAATAAAGAGACAAGAAGTGATAAAGGCCAGCTGGACATAATCAGTACAGTGGCTTCCAGATTTTTCAGACCAGCTGTTGGTGAACTGAGAAGTACTTAGCACTACTGGCTTATCAGCCATTTTTCCCACTTCCTTTTTGTTCCCTTGGGGAATTCTAAGAAATTCTATTCCTTTGCAGAATCTTTATGATGTCACTTCCACTATGCAGACAATCTCTCTCTCTCTCTCTCTCTCTCTCTCTCTCTGTGTGTGTGTGT
>WNWU01000058.1:1630260-1648329 GCA_012654045.1 Ptyas mucosa | reverse complement strand
GTGTGTGTGTGTGTGAGAGAGAGAGAGAGAGAGAGAGAGAGAGACCTTATAAAACCACAAATGATGAGTTCTTGGTGCTCTCTGAACTGTTTTCTTGCAGATGTTTCATTACCCAAACAAGGTAACATCAGTGCTAATCTGATGATGTTACCTAGTTGGCAAGAAAACAACCAAACCCAGAAAACATCAAGGGCTCCTCATTTCAACCCTGAGCTAAAAAATATTCTTTATTAGGCCCTTTATTAGAAGTATCATGCAGAAACCACAGGTTTGAATAAAAAATTAGTTTCCCTTCAGGTGTTTTGTAAAATATGTCACTATTCCTATCTAATTGACAAACTGACCTAGGCTGCGTCTCTGTATATTCATTTACATAATTTATATCCAAGGATTATACCCAGGGATCACTTCATGAAAATTCATGGCTAATAAAGAAGCAATGGGTGGAAACTAATCAAGGAGAGAACCAACTTAGAACTAAGAAGTTTCCTGACAGTGAAAACAATAAGCCAGAAATTGCCTCCAGAAATTGGGGGTGCTCCAACACTGGAGATTTTTTATGAAGCGATTGGGCAGCTATTTGTTTGAAATGGTATAGGGCAGTGATGGCTAACCTTTTTGCTGTCACATGCCAGAAGCGGGGGGAGCATGGAGGTGTCATGCACATGTGTGGCCACACCCATAATTCAATGCAGCCTGTGCATGCACATGTGACCCCCCCCACACTCCCTCCATTTTTGGCACATGATGACGTGGGCCCGGTAGGCCCGTTCATTGCCCTCCCCAGGCTCCAGAGGCTTTCTTGGAGCCTGGGGAGGGCAAAAACGGCCTTCCCCATCCCCCTGGAGGCCCTCCGGAGGCTGGAAATGGTGTGTTTCCCAACTTCCGCTGGGACCGGAAGGCCCGAAAATCAGCTGGCCAGCGTGCACATGCACGCTGAAGCTCAGCTAGGAAAACACTTGCGTGCCCACAGATATGGGGTATAGGGCCATGATGGCGAACCTATGGCATGTGTGCCAGAGGTGGCACACAGTGCCCTCTCTGATGGCACACGAGCCATCGCCTCAGTTCAGCTCCGCTGTGCGTGCGTGCACACTTCCCACTGGCCAGCTGGTCTTCAGGTCTTTGCTGAGCATGCATGGGGGACGGGGCACATGTGGGTGGCGCACACCTGTACAGGGGGTAGGGCACATGCAGGGGGCCACATGCACATGGGGAGGGGTGGGGCATGTGCAGGGGCTGTGAGCGCATGCACAGGAAGCTGGGGCACATGCATGGGGCCATGTGCTCCTTCCTTGGAGGGCAAGGCACATGTGTGGGGGCTGCACGCACATAGCATTTTGGTTGTTCAGGCGCACACGTGTATTTGCAAGTGCATGCGCACACTTTGGACACTCAGTCCAGAAAAGGTTACCCATCACTGGTATAGGGTTTCCTGCTTGAGCAAGGTTTGGATTAGAAGACTTTCCAAGGTCCCTTCTAACTTTATTATTCTATTATAAACATAGAGGTGTTTCCCCCTGGCCTGGCAATTCTTGGAATCTTGATATGTTTTTTACTTCTCCACAGCTCCATTAATGTTTTTAGAAATACAGAAAGAATTAATGGATCTTAGGTCACATCTCCTTTGGCTTGAAGGCAGAAAGAAAGGACTTCTCCAACCACCAGAAGAAGAAAAAAACTCCAAGTATTACATTCTACAAATTGCTAAATAAAGTACAACAGGCCACTTTTCTCTAATCAAGTCTTGAAGTCCCCTTGCAGCTGCTGGGATCAGATGTGCTACTGAGCTCAACCAACTTACACCCTACTGAAATGTAATCTCATCCAACCCTTTAGGATTCCTGAAAAGACTTTTTAAATCTTTTATGTAGCTGATGGAAGAATAATATTGCAATCAGGTTCTTCTTCATGCAATCAGAACAGCTGAGTGGGAGAGTGATGATTTTATCTGAAAAGAGGACACGTGCTCAGGCAAACTAAGTAGAAAAACAACAGCTCACTTACTGGCATGGGAGGTGGTGAATACATAAGACAATACAGTGGACTTCAAATGCAGTGATTAGTTGATGCCCTTTCTTCTTTCTTTCTAAAAGCCAGAGGAGCCCATTTGCAGACAGAGCATCTAGATACAGACAGAAAGACAATGACATAATGTGCCAATAGCAGCCATTTTGCAACTCTGAGAAAATAATTCTTCTTATTCAACTGAAGGCCATATGTGGAGTCTTTCTGACTAATGGCATAATTATAATCATCTCTCCTTTACAGATATCTTAATACATCAACTAGCATTTACTAAAAATGTTCCAGCATTTAGACTATAAGAGAGGCCTTATTGTAAAGGTTATGATTCATTTTGTGAAAGTATTATTCTTGATAATTCAAAATTTACTTTCCCAAAAGATGAAGGTAAATCAGACTCCCCCCAAACTATTTTAATACTGATTAAGATGTGTCAGGATTGCAGCACTCAGAATTCCAAATCACAGTTAAGAATTCTGGAAAAATCAGGCTCAACTCGTCTGGAAGATACCAGGTTGGAGAAGGTTAAGACAACAAGATAAAGTATTTTCTTGGCTTGTCTCTCTAGCATCAGTTTATTCAATCTATATAATCATACTGCAGGTGAAGGGCAGATAGAGCTGGAGGGTGGAGTTAAACGAATCATCCGCTTAAAGTTAATGCATTCCCACATTTGTTCCAAGTCCAATGACTCCTGAATTCCATCGACCCTTATCTAGCACCAATTTAGTACTGAATTTTAGTTGACCAGATTCCTGTGTATAAGCTTGTATAAACCTAACTGGTGGTTCTGATTCTTTGTACCTAACACATATCCATATATATGTTACAAAATGTACGTCCGTTTATAAAGAAGAAGAATCTTCATCTCAATAGCAAATAAGGGCATCTGGAAAGTTACTTTCTTTTTTCCAAAGTAACTTTTCACCCTTCATTGAGATCCTCCAAGGATGGAAACTCATGTCATCTCATCCTGTCATCAAAATTGCCTATAATTTATAATCCAGAGCATTATTAGAATTGATCTTAAAGGGGCAGCAACCATGAAGAAGGCATTTATAATGTACAGTATAGACCAAAGAAAAGCTACAATATCAGGTTGTCATATGACATACAATATATATAGACATAAATAGAATGCAGTATTGCAGGCTAACTCTGCCCACTGCCAGGATATCAATCCTGACCATCTCAAGATTGACCCAGCCTTCCATCCTTCTAAGGTCAGTAAAATGAAGACCCAGATTGTTGGGGACAATATGCTGACTCTGAAAACTGCTTAGTGAGTGCTGTAAAGTACTACTGTGTTACTCTGAAAATAAGACCCAGTCTTATTTTCTTTTGGGTCCCAAAATAAGCACCAGGTCTTATTTTCAGGGGATTTCTCACCTGCTTACCTTAGGAGCACTGCAGCCAGGCCTCCCACACCCTGAAACCCATTGTGCCACTGCCGACCTCTTCTGTGGTGCTGCCACTTGCAGCAGGATGCCATATGGCACATTGCATCGGTGCTGCTCAGGGGTGAAATGCTACTAGTTCGGGCCATTTCACCCAAACCGGTAGTAAAAAATGCTACTGGTTCACTGAACTGGTAGTAAAAAATGGGGAAAAAAATGTTCCGACAATGAGCTGAGTGACGCACGATTGTTGGAACTTTTTTTAAAAAAAGCATTTTTAACTACCGGTTCTAGAGAACTGGTAGTAAAAAATGCTAAAAAAGTAAAAAAAAAAAAAGTTCATCTGAACTTTTCAGCCGATCATCCAAACTTTTTTTTTAACTTTTTAGGCATTTTTTACTACCTATTCACCCGAGCTGGTAGTAAAAATGCTTTTAAAAAGTAAAAAAAAAAAGGCTCTGATGATCACAGCTGTGCTGTGCGATTGCTGGAGCCTTTCTTTACTTTTCTAAAGCATTTTTTTATTACCTATTCGCCCAAGCCGGTAATAAAAAAAATGCTTTTAAAAGGTTTAAAAAAAGGTTCCAATGATCGCGCAGTACAGCTTTGATTGTCAGAGCCTTTTTTTTTAATCTTTTAAAAGCATTTTTTTACTACCGGCTCAGGTGAATAGGTAGTAAAAAAATACTTTTAAAAGGTAAAAAAAAAAGGCTCAGATGATCACAGCTGTGCCACGCGATCGCCGGAACCTTTTTAAAAAACTTTTTAAAAGCATTTTTTACTACCTATTTGCCCAAACCGGTTGTAAAAAATGCTTTTAAAAAGTTTTTTAAAAGGTTCCCACATGTGCCACAGCTGATCACCCCCCAAGCGCGCTGTTCTACGTACCTTCCCAAGCCTTCCTTTGCTGCGCACTGCGTGCACGTGCTCACAGTGTGTGTTTGGTACATGCGCAGCTAGCGAACCAGTAGCAAACTGGTTCAGATTTCACCACTGTTGCTGCTGCTTGCAGCAGGATGCTGTGTGGCATGTCACACCATTATGCATGCAAATGGCAACACTAGCGCGATGCTCCATATGGCCTCCTGTCACGAGCAGCAGTACTGGTACAACGTGATGTGTTGTGGCAAGTGGCAGCACCGGTGTGACAAACCACGCAGCCTCCTACTGTGAGCGTCAGCACTGGCACGATGCACCATGTGGTGTCTGGCTGCAAGTAGCCATAAGTGGCCGCAGAAGAAATCAGGCAGTGGCATGCAAGCATCAGGGCATGGGAGGCCTAGCTGCAGAGACTCTAAGGTAAGCGGGTGCAGGGCATGTGGGGTAGCTCCACCCCTCACCCCTGCCTAGCTTGATGCACCTCATGCACCTCGCTCCACCTCATACAACCAGATGGTGGAACAGACTGGGTGGGGTCTTAACTTATTTTGGGAGTAGGGCTTATGTTAGGCACACATGTAAAAATCAAACTAGGTCTTATTTAGGGGATAAGTCTTATTTTTGGGCAAACACGGTATTAAGTGATATATAAGTGCTATTGCTATTATATCCCACTTTTATTTGTATAACTGAAGGTAGCATATATAATGTTCTTTTCTTATATTTTCCTTACAACAAGTGAAGTGAGTTGGGCTGAGAGACAGTGATCAATCCAAATTCACCCAACCACGTTCCATGCCTAAGAAGTGACTAGAATTTACAGTATCACCAAACTGTCAGAAGAATTTATCATGATAACTATAAGTTGAATGTAAGTCAAATTTGAAGTGTCTCACTATTTTCTTCTGACTCTGATGATAGGTCAAGAAAGGTCTCAAATCGGGAATAACAATTAGAATCAGATGCGATGGAAGCAGGGTTGTGAAACATTTCCAATGAGGATATTACAAGGAAATATTTTAAGCAGGTGCATCATTTTTTAAAAAATTATTAATATAGCTATGTCTCTTTTTCAAGATCATGGGAAAGTCTAGAAATAGATGTGACTGCTTTAAAGAGGCTGTATATTCCAAAGTATGTCAGATCCCTAAGAGTGATACTGCCAATCAATTGGGAGAAGGGGGAAGTTTGGATTTGATTTACTAGCATTGCCTGTGTCAACAGATATTTTACAATCTATATTCTGGTGCCAAAGAGCCCTGAGATCCTCTTAATGTGGAGGAATGTTTATGATAGCCATGTGGGTTGTTTCACTTTAAAGTATAACTGTGTGAATACCTGTTTGTTGTTTCGATGAAGAAAGACGTGTAGGCAGGATGATGGTTCACGGGAAGGCCCTTTGGTGGGAAGGCACCTTGGGGAAGGCACCCTGACTCCATCCAAAAGGCTCCCTTTTATTGCCATTTTACAGCTACCATGGCAAAACATTAATCAACATTTACTTGTACTGATTGGTTACAGAAGACTCGTGAAATTCACGTGAACCCCTCATTTCTCTCTCGTGCTCTTCCTGTGTCAAACAATGCTATGTGCCTGGTCTTGCATATTTGAGATAGGGTCTCTGTCAGACATCCTGTCTTTACATTCCTGATGAGATTAGGACCTTGTGTAGATGTTTGTTTACACAGTATGGTTTGCCAGCCACTGAGATAACACTCACCCCCACACCTGTTTGTTCAGGTTCTCAGGGAAACTAGTAAAGAAAACATCTTCACACCTGTGTATTGGCTAAAATCTGCATTCTGACTTAAAGGGAGTGGTCTCTACTGCTTTAATCCTACTTCTCTTGCCTAAGGTTATTCAGATCTTGCTTTAACTTGGTTGCTATCACTTCTGCTTAATAAAAGGATCCTTTTGAACTACCACGTTTCAAGAATCTTTACTTTCTTAAGTTGGAAAGAGAGGCAATCCTTACACAAAGCAAGATCTGCAAAATGGTCAACCCAGAGAAGCAATCTTCGCTCTACTGAGGGGACCTTGCAAACCATGTCTCAACGAAGCAGAGAACTGGGAAAAGCCGAATGTTGGGGGGAGACATCAACCACCACCCAGTCAGATGCCTGTTTTGTACACCCATTGGAGAGGATGAGATAACTCTGGAGAATCCTGAAAAGCCCTGCTGGTCAATTGGCATCGGGAAGAAAGATAGCTGGAATGAGAGAACCAGAGGAGTCACCCTCAGCCATGGCAACTGAAAACCGGGGTGGAAACTGGAACTAGAAGCCCTTGCTGACCAGGGGGGACTAACCGAAACACCACTGAGGGAGGATTGTCTGAAGAGGCATATAACCCAATTGGTGATGGAAACTTTGGAAAATCTCAACATCCGAGGGGAGCCAGAACAACAACCAAAGAGCGCTGAAAGGGCAGCAATTGCGGATGATGCCATGGGAGGCACCCCCCTTTTGGAGCCTGTCTATTGAGCAGATGGCACAGCAGCAGTGGGACAAGACCCAGCAAACACCCCCCCCCCAGGCAGCATGCCCACAGGCATCCATTCCCAACCAGCCCTGAGTCCCGCAACTGGAAAGAGAAACTCCCTCCCTAGGGGTGAAGTTTGATGGAAATCCACAGCAATTAGGATTCTTTGTGGCACATGTGCTTGCCTACATGCAAGAGTACAGGTGTGATTTCCAAACCCAAGGATCCCAAGTGCGAGTTGTGACCCTAGCCCTAGAGGTTGCTGCTGCCAGATGGATGGTGACCCTACATAACGCCAACACACCAGAACTGCAGAATTTCGACCGTTTCATGATGACAATGGTTTGAGGACCCACTAGCAGATTGCAAAGCACACGACTGCATTAAGGTGGTGAGGCAGGGGCGACAGCCAGTAGCAGAGTATACTGAAGAATTCCAGGACCTCGCGTGTCATGTGAACTGGCCAGAAGATATTTTGGTGAGTTGTTTCAAGGATGAGCTGAGTGATGATCTATACAATGCGTGCGTGGCCTGAGGTGCACCAAATCACCTACATGAGTGGTATATCACCACCAAAGAAGTTGAGATCAATATGGCCAGAAAACAGTACCAAGCGGATCGAGCATGGAAGAAATCCCCACCCCAATGGAAGCAAGAGCCCCTGAAACCACAAACCGCATTCTCTCTGAAATCCTCAGCCTGTTTCAAGTGTGGAAAAGAGAGGCACTGAGCTGCAGAGTGTCATGCACAAACATCCGCCCAGAACCACCCACCGGGGAGAACCCTGCAAAATTGGGCTGGTGTGGGAAGGAGACTGCCCTGAATTTCCATCCCCCCCCCCTTTTGGGGAGGAAAGCCTGGAATCTCAGCAGGAGGAATCACATTCAATCGGAAGCAATCCAGAAGACGAACCACTGGTAAGCAAACCAATTAAACCGCTTACCCTCCCCTTAAGACTATTTATCCCAAACCAGGACAGGGAGATAAATATCTCTGCTCTAGTGGACTCAGGGTGTACCTGTTGTTTGATCAGCCCAACCCTAATAGGGAAATTGGGGATTAACGTAAGAAAGATGAAAAATCCCATCACTTTCTGCCAACTAGATGAGTCAATAGCAGGAGGGGAGCCAACTTCTTTTGCCACTGAGCCTCTACATATAGGCCACGAGGAAATGCTTACATTTATAGTGGCACCTGGCATGGAATGGCCGTTAGTTTTGGGCCTTGCATGGCTGAAAAAATGGAACCCCAAAATCAATTGGAAACAAGGCATCATAAAATTTCAGGTGCATGTGACTTTTGCTGAGAATCCACATAAAGGAACTGAGGGGCAGAGAACCGAGAAACAGCCATGCCTGGTCACACCATGCCAACTGAGGGCATACCCATAGAATACAAGGATTTGGCTGAAGTTTTTAGCGAAAAAACTTCAGACGAGCTCCTTCCCCACCGCGCCACTGACTGTGCAATAGAAATCTTACCCGGTGCTAAACTCCCTAAACCCAAGATGTACAGCATGTCACCGAGGGAGTTGGAAGAGCTGAGAACATTTATTGAGAAAAACCTAGCAAGGGGTTTCATTGAGCCAGCCTGACCAAAAATCTCAGCTCCAGTGTTATTTAGAGAAAAAAAAGATCGCTCAAAATGTGTTGATTTTCATAATCTGAATGTGATTAGTGTGGAGAACATGTACCCCCTTCCCCTTATGAAAGATATGCTAGCACACCTCGCTAAAGGGAAAAAATTTTCAAAGCTAGACTTAAAGCTTACTACCATGTCAGAATTAAGGAGGGGGATGAGTGGAAAATGGCATTTAACACCCCCCCCCCTCAGGTGCTACCAATTCAAGGTGCTCCCCTTTGGGTTACAAGGAGCCCTTGCAGTGTTTATGCAGATAATAAATGAAGTGCTACATCAGCATTTGTATAAGGGGGTCCTGGTCTACTTGGGCGACATTTTAATCTGTACTGAGACCAAAGCAGAACATGTAAAACTAGGTGGTTTTAAACAAACTCCACTCTTCCAAACTTTATGCTAAACTTTCTAAATGTGAATTCCACCAAGAGAAGATTGACTATTTGGGGTACTGCATTTCACACCAGGGCATAGAAATGGACCCTCTAAAAGTGCAGGCTTTTGAATGGAGATTGGGAACCTCCATGCACACATAAACAGTTACAAAGCTTCCTGGGGTTTGCCAACTTTTACCGCCAGTTTATCCCTGCTTTTGCTCAGATTGCCCTCCCCATCACCCTGCTCTTAAAAATGAAGGGGGAGGGCAACCCTAAACTGAAGCACCCATTGAACTGGACTATGGAATGCCAGGCGGCATTTGAGCAACTTAAACGGCTGTTCTTGGCAGAACCAATTCTAAAACACCCGGACACGGAGAAACCATTTGTCATACAAGCAGATGCCAGCGATGTGGCAATAGGAGCGATCTTGCTTCAGAAAAATGAGCAAGACCAACTACAACCATGCACTTATACATCCAAAAGGTTGAATGAGACTGAGCAAAAGTGGGCCATTTGGGAGAAAGATGCTTATGCAGTTCATTGGGCACTGTTAACCTGGAGGCACTTCCTAGAAGGCAGTAAGACCCCTTTTGAAGTCTGGACTGATCATAAAAATCTAGAAGCCCTAAAGACCCCAAGGAAACTCTCCCCAAAACAAGTACGATGGGCTCAGTACTTTAAATGGTTTGATTTTACTCTAAAATACCTCCCCGGGGGGAAAAAACTTTCTGGCAGATGTGTTATCCAGAAAACTGCAATACAATAGTGCGAAGTCAGACATAATCAAACCCATAGTAAAAAACAATCAACTAGCCGCTAAAGTAATCACCAGATCCCAGGCAAAACAAGAAACATTGACGGACAATGACACCACCCAAACTTTTAAACAAGCATTGACTACCAATGAATGGTTTTTGAACCATAAATCCAGCTGTCTGATGAAAGAAGACTTGGCTTGGGTGGGAGGGAAGTTGTATGTTCCAGCCAGCCAAAGACTATGCTTAATGGTAAGGTGCCACAACTCCAAATTAGCTGGACATTTGGGGTTTGTGAAAACTTTATACCTAATTAAAAGACAATTTTGGTGGCCATTACTAAAAAAGGACATAGAAAGCTATGTAGCCAGCTGCCCCATTTATGCAGCAACAAAAAGATGTCAGGGGAAAACTCCAGGTCTATTGCAGAAAGTATCTGAGCTTTCAGTGCCACGGAAAGAGATTGCTATGGATTTCATTGTAGAATTGCCAAACAGTGAGGGAAATACTGTTATTTGGGTCATGACAGACCTATTTTCAAAACAGGCACATTTTACATCTTGCCAAAAGATCCCAACTGCTAAAAGTTTAGCCAAGTTATTCCTAATGCACATTTATCGACTTCATGGAACTCTACAAAGGATCATCTCCGACAGAGGGGTTCAATTCACCTCCAAATTTGGGAGGGCATTTTTAGACTTATTTGGTACTGGCCAGGGGTTGAGCTCCTCACACCACCTGTCTACTAATGGAAATTCTGAAATTTTGAACTCAGTGCTAGAACAATATCTAAGTTGTTTTATTAATTTTCAACAGGATAACTGGACCGAACTTTTGCCTTTTGCTGAAGTTGCATTTAATAATGCTGTACATTCAAGCACTGGTTTTACCTCTTTTAGAGTAGTGACAGGCCAGGATTTCAGTCCCATGCCTGAACTACCCACAGAAGAACCCACCATCCCCTCACTTAAGGAGTGGATGGATGAGCCTGGTGGCGTGACAGACTAAGCACTGTAATTAACATTCAATTGCCTGCAATTACTGCAAGTTCAAATCTCACCAGGCTCGAGGTTGACTCAGCCTTCCATCCTTTCTAAGGTAGGTAAAATGAGGACCCAGATTGTGGGGGCAATAAGCTGACTTTGTATAAATATACAAAAGTATGAAGGCTATTGCTTAACGCCTTGTAAGCCGCCTGAGTCTCCGGAGAAGGGCGGCATATAAATCAAATTTTTTAAAAAAATTGCAAAACACATGGCCAGTGGTTAGATTAGCCTTAAAAAAGGTAGAGAGGCTTTTAAAATTCAAGCTGACAAAAAAAGGATGGAACCTAAACCTTTTCATGTTGGAGACGGAGTATACTTACCTACAAAATTCCTGAAATCATTACAACCATCGAAGAAACCAGGGCCAAAGTTCATTGGACCTTTCCCCATTAGTAGAGTCATCAATCCAGTAACAGTTGAACTACTCCTTCCAAAGACACTCAGGCAAGTCCACACAGTATTCCATATTAGCTTACTCAATCAAGAAGTAATTTCATCCCTCAGACCACCTGCATCTACACCACTTGTTCCCATCAAGATTGAAGGTGAACAACACTTTGAAATCAAGGAAATCCTTGACTCTAGAATCCACAGAGTGAAAATCCAATACTTAGTCGCTTGGAAACATTTACCATCAGCAAACAATGAATAGGTCGCTAAACACCATGTTAGGGCTCCAACCTTATTGAGAAAATTTCACTCCCAATATCGTAACAAACCTTGTTAATATACTATCATGAAATTTTGTTTATATTTGTTTTTTTTATAGGTGGACCCTTTCATTTTCTAAGGAGGGTAGCATGTCAGATCCCTAAGAGTGATACTGCCAATCAATTGGGAGAAGGGGGAGGCTTGGACTTGATTTATTAGCACTGCCTATGTCAACAGATATTTTACAACCTATATCCTGGCTCCAAAGAGCCCTGAGATCCTCTTAACGTGGAGGAATGTTTATGATAGCCATGTGGGTTGTTTCACTTTAAAGGATAACGGTGTGAATACATGTTTGTTTGGGTTCTCAGGGAAACTAGTAAAGAAAACATCTTCACACCTGTGTATTGGCTAAAATCTGCATTCTGACTTAAAGGGAGAGGTCTCTACTGCTTTAATCCTATTTTTCTTGCCTAAGGGTATTCAGATCTTCTTTAACTTGGTTGCTATCACTTCTGCTTAATAAAAGGATCCTTTTGAATTACCACGTTTCAAGAGTCTTTACTTTCTTAAGTTGGAAGGAGAGGCAATCCTTACAAAGTACTTCCTTCAAATCATTTTCAAAGCATACACATGGTTTGATGGCTTAGCATTATATTTTAAAATTCTCAAGGAATTGTAAAGAATACTTAGTTTTTACTGTGTGAATTTTAAGGAATTAATGAACAATGAAATTTGCATATCTATGCACATTAACTCAGAAAGAGAAAATGTATATGATTTACATTGCATACACTGAATAAAACCAGTCTTTGGAAAAATATTACATCTATGTGTAAAGGAAGGAACATGAAAATGACTTTCCTAAAATAGCGTATATAGATATTCCTTGAGTTATAACAGCATGTTTAGTGACTGTTCAAAATTACAACAGCATTGAAAAAAGTGACTTATGACCATTTTTCACACTTATGACCATTATATTATGCTCTTGGTCACATGACCTAAAGTCAGATGCTTGGCAATGACTCATATTATGACAGTTGCAGTGTCCTGGGATCATGTGATCACTTTTTGTGACCTTCTGACAAGCAAAGTCAATGGGGAAATCAGATTAGCAATCATGTTATTAATTTAACAACTGCAGTGATCTGCAGTTCTATTTGCAACTTGCACAATTGTGGCAAGAAAGATTGGGCAAAACTCACTTAACAAATGTCTCACTTAACAACAGAAATGTTAGACTCAATTGTGGTCATAAGTCAAGGACTACCTGTATGATACTCCCCCCCCCCCAGGTCTTATAGCAAATGTATTTTTAATATTTTTTTAAAAAGTTCCTGATTAATGGAAGAATGCATATTTAAATTAGACAAAATAAATTTCTTGAGTAACTGAGCAATGCATTTTTAAATAGACAAAGTATTTTAATAGATTAATTTAGCTGATCAATCAACTAAATATTGCAGCCCCATTAGAATAATACCTCTTCTAATGCATTTAGGAGAACATAATTCTCTTTATACTTTTGTGCTTCTGCAGTTTGCAATGCATCCCTCAGCTTAAATTATGATCAAGGTGCCTTCAAAAATGCATGTTCCTGAATCAAATACATTTTAAATGTCTTTCAATATATCCTATGTTTAAAAGCAAAATATGTCACATATCAATATACCATCATTACACACAAATTATATTTGGGGAAGGTATTTTTAGATAAGAATACGTACATATTTTTTGAGCTATGAGTGCCTGCATTAAATTAAAATACTGTAGATGATTAAAAGCATTTCCATACCAATATTTAAGTTGCATGAAATAGGCTACCTCTACCATGCTTTACCTTGCAAAGTGGTTTTTACTGATCGGTTTTACACATTTACAGAAATCACTTTGGTTACTTGAGATGGTGCTCTATTCAGCTCCCTAGAAGGAGTGGGGGGGGGCAATTTTGGTGCAAAGCTTCAATGAAAAATGCTTCTTCAAAACTCTCCATATTGTGGTGGAATCTGATGCTGAGTTGCAGGACAGAGTGGTCCTTTCCCAAGAGCTAAGAAGCAAATCAGCCTTGAGTCCTGGGTATACAGAATGATCATCCCTAGACTCCACAGGAGTTACATGATAGGAGCCATGGTGGCACAGTGGTTAGAAAGCAGTATTGCAAACTAACTCTGCCCACCTGACAGGGCTCAAGGTTGACTCAGCCTTTCATCTTTCTGAATTTGGTAACATGAGGACCCAGATTATTGGGGGCAATATGCTGACACTGTAAACCACTCAGAGAGTGCTGTAAAACACTATGGGAAGTATATAAGTCTAAGTGCTATTGCAATTGCTATAGCTATCCAAATTGTGCTTTAGTCTGGGAAGATTCCTGTCTATGGGGAAACAGCAACAAAGAAACTACTCTGAGCAATTCATCATGTTGTTCTTGGTTCCTTGCACCCAATAATATCCTACTTGACATGGTGCTACACTTTTCTAGCTGCAAAAAACTAAGCAGGATAGAACTTCATTAGTAGTGAATTTCATGGGATTTTCTAGACTTGGAAATAAAAAGAAGAAAAAAACTAATTCTGCATTGTTTTCAAGAACATCATATAAACCCACTAAGACAACAGGAGCTGAACTTGACCTGAAGGAGTTTCATTTTTAAAATATCATTTTCTTATCTCTTCTATCAACATCTCTGGGTTATGTTTATTCAGAAACATAATTCACCAGCAGCCATCATTTTTTATTAACTATAATTTAACACCAGGTTTTGTTCCTTCTTGTGGCTCGTCTGGAACATCTTATTGGTCATGGCTAGGCCTTACCATTGGATGGCAGCATATACATGCTTTTAAGATTCAGTGCCACCTTTATTCTCTCTCTTGGCACAAGCAAGTTAGGAAGAAATGGCAGCTACAGAGAATAAGAATATGTCTGTCTGTCTGTCTGTCTGTCTGTCTGTCTGTCTGTCTGTCTGTCTGTCTATCTCAGGAAGAGAATACAGGGAGTTGCTGTCAATTGATTTTGAGGTTACCACTTGCTCTTTTCCTGTCAAGCTCCAAGGATGGGTTGAGTGAAAATGTGATGTCTTTTTGGATGCATTGGGCCCAAATGCTGCAGAGATGGATCTATGCTGACTTTACTTTATCAAGTAATCAGTATGCCAAAGCAAAATCCATATCTTCTGAGCAAAAGATGTCCCATTATGCTCAGAAGAGAACAGGCAGAAGATTCTAGCTGTAGCAAGCTTCCTGCAAGATTTGTAGGCGGGAAGGCACTAGCAATTGCTCCCTCTTCAAGAATCTGTCAAAATGTTGCAAACAGAAATTGCTGGTATATTAATAAAGTTCTCTTTTAATTGACCCTTGTTAATGCTAATTTGAAGGGCACAAGTGTGAGAAAATATGTTTTCTCTTTGTAAGCGCAATTTATACATGACAAAAATAGGTCCAGCATGGTAGAAGGCTATATAATTCCCATCAATTTCATCATCTCCAGGTTAGGACTGGATCAAGACCATAAGAAGTCTTGGGGGCTAGCAGGTTGTAGTAAATAGATTCATCTGTTCTGTTTGCAATCCTCTACTCAGCCATGCAGAAAGAGATAGATATTTTATATTCAACAAAAATATGACTCTTAAAAATGCATTGTTAAACAGTAATCATCTGTATTTTCTCTGAGGCAAAAGACAAATACCATACCTTATCCAGGGTATAACAAAACAATAGCCAAGACAAACTTACTTCCTTTTATAGTGTATAGAGATAAACAAACTGAATCAGTCAGTCAGGATTTCATGGTGGCACAGGTAGCACAGCTTCTAACATAGTCCTCTATGTCGGTTTTCATTCTTGGCCATCAGAACTGCCTTCTAACCAAATGGAGGACTTTTAAGAACCCAAAGCGGCCCCCTAGTTGAGAGTCGTGACTTCATTTTAGCACTAGCAGTCTCATGCAGTGGGGCACATAAATCTTACTCCTTTTCCAAGCCAGTCCCTTCCGCAATATTAAGTCTAGCTGATTTTCTTTGAACTAGGCATCGTCTGATAGCACAGCTTTTAACTCCGCCGTCAACTTGTCTTCAGGGAGGTTGGAATGGAATCTCATTTGAGCCCTAATGCATGCTTGGGTAGCTGGCTGAGCTTCGGAGATCATGGCATGTATGACCTCTTCTCTTCTCCTTGGCTGTCAAATTGGGGTTACCTGGACAAAGCATCGGCCAGTAGGTTTCTCCCCCATCCTGGGATGTATTTTAGCTTGAGGTTGAAGTGTTTAAAATACTGAGCTCAGTGAACTTGCTTGGGGGAAAGCTTCCAAGGGGTCTTTAGCACCTCAAGGTTTTTATGATCAGTCCATACCTCGAAAGGCTCCTTAACTCCCTCTAGGAAATGTCTCCAGGATAAGAGAACTTACCACACTGCAAAAGCTTCCTTCTCCCATCCACCGACCTGCGTTCCGTGTCCGTTAGCTTTTTTGACCCATACGCGCAAGGCATTAATTTGTCTTGAGCAATAGGACAGCTGTGACTGCTACATCACTGGCACCAGCTTGGACTATGAAGGGCTTGTCTGGGTCAGGGTGTTCGAGGATCAGCTCCACTGCAAACCGCCGTTTTAATTCTTCAAAGGATTTCTGACAGTCCATTGTCCAAGCTAGGGGCTAGCTAGATTTTGGCTTGGTCAGAGATGGACCATTTTTTAGTAATTCCGTCAAAGGGAGTGCAACCTCAGCAAAGGAAGGGATGAATTTTCTGTAAAAATTTGCAAACCCCAGGAAGCTTTGAAGTTGCTTACGTTTCGTGGGAGTTGCCAGTCTAGCACAGCCTTCACTTTTCCTGGATCCATTTTGATTCCTTGATTAGATACCTGGTAACTCAGGTAGTGTAAGGATTCCTTACGGAACTCACATTTTGACAGCTTCACATAAAGTTTGGCTTCTAGAAGTTTTTCAGTACCTGTCTGATTAGTTTGATGTGTTTTTCCATGTTCTCACTGAATATAAGAATGTCATTGAGGTAAACTAGGACTCCCTTATACAGGTGCTCATGCCTCACCTCATTGATCAGTTACAGGAACACTGCAGGGGCCCCTTGAAGCACAAAAGGAATTCCATGACTTGGAATTGGAAGCTGCCCAGTGGGCAGTTAAATGCTGTTTTCCATTCATCCCCCTCCTTTGTGTGGACTCGGTAGTAGATTTCCCTTAGATCTAGCTTGGTGAAGATTTTGCCTTTTGATAAGTGGTTCAGCAAGTCTTTCATTTGTGGTAGGTGTTTTGTATGCAAATTGCATTGACATTATGAAAATCAACACATAATCTCAGCCCCCCATCTTTCTTCTCTTTAAACAAGATGGGGGCTGCCACTTTAGATTTTGCAGTCTCGATGAATCCTCTGGCTAAGTTGATATCGATGTACTTCTTCAACTCGGTCATTTCTGCAGGCGTCATGAAGTACATTCTGGGTTTTGGTAATTTGGCCCCAGGTTCTAATTTGATGGCACAGTCAGTGGGTCAATGAGGGGGAAGGATATTACATTCCTCATTAAATGCATTTGCCAGATCTTTATATTCCTTGGGAATCTGGGGCTCGCCTGGAGGGCAGTCTGAAGTGGCTGTTGCCAGATCATATCTAGTCTGGACCAGGATGAATGTCTATCAGAGTAGAAAGTATATTGTCTGTTTTTCCCATTTCTCTCCTTCCAGATGTCTTTCAAATTTATTTCCTCTGTCATTTTAAAAAAGGTTCTTGGCAGTACTTTCACCTATGTCTTGTTATTTTGTGTGTTTTATAATCCAATTCCTCATCCACAATTCCATTAAAGTCTCCCATCATGCAAACATTCTCATACTCCATTTCAATTATTTTATTATGTAGTTTTTTTATGAAAGTCACTTTGATTGTTATTAGGAGCGTAAATTGCTATTAAAAGTATTTTTATATTGTTATTAGTTATTTCCACCATCAAAATTCTACCTTCTGGGTCAACATATTTTCGTTGAGATTTTCGGGTTTCCCCTCAGTAAATCAAAACCCCAAATCCAGCCCCTGCACCCATCAGTCTGTCACATGGCTCAATCATCATCCGTCCCAACTTGAGCCATCACTGCAACCACTCCTCCTCCAGATGCATAAACACCATGATCTTGACCAAAGGGAAAATGCTATTATGTCTAACTACAATCAGTCTCCTGAATCCCCTGAATCCCCTACTTTCCCAAGTGCAAGAAGTTGGCAGCATGGAAGCTTCTGGTGATAATATGGCTTCCAAAGCTGACAACACATTTGTTCAGCACTGGACAAAGATGGCTTCTCCCATAAGACTGAAAGAAACTTGAGTGCATTTTGAAGCAAATATATATAGATTTAAAAGCTCATAGTAGATAAGGTACAGAAGATACAAAAAATACTTGTGCATGCATCCTGTGGTTATGATCATAAGTTCAGCTGTAAGCTTGTGGTTTCTTTATCAAAGTTTCCACAACTCCGAAGCCCTGCTAAATCCTGGATTTTATTTCTGCCATTTCAACATAAGAATCTTTAGACCAATCAGAGTTATAAGAATCTTGATCAACAATACCTTTTCCATTGCTGCATTCTTCCACTAACCTTTTAGATTTGAAATGACCCCGTTTCTCCTGCTTTTAAAAACCTTGAAAATCTGGCTGTTCAACTCAGCTTTGAGTTAGGGAACCTCTTTAGGCTGGAAATTGTATAGGAAAGAGAGTTTTTATTGCTCCTACTTCTTGATGATAATTGCTTTGCTCTGATATGATGTTTTCCCTTTCCTTTCCTTTCCTTTCCTTTCCTTTCCTTTCCTTTCCTTTCC
>WNWU01000058.1:1611288-1630250 GCA_012654045.1 Ptyas mucosa | reverse complement strand
TTTCCTTTCCTTTCCTTTCCTTTCCTTTCCTTTCCTTTCCTTTCCTTCCCTTCCCTTCCCTTCCCTTCCCTTCCCTTCCCTTCCCTTTCTTTTCCTTTCTTTGGTTTCCTGGACCATGGACTGCATTACCTTCACGAAGGACTCTTGGCAAGGGCTGGACTGCACTTCACAAAAACAGGGAAAAATGTACTCAGAAAAAGACTTGCCCAACTCATCAGAAGGGCTTTAAACTGAAATTGAAGGGGGCGGGTGACCAATCTTTAGAATCTCTAGAACACAAAACCAATCATAAATCCCAAGAAAACAAATCAAACAATGAGATAGGGAGGGATGAGGAAAAAAAGAAAAAATTCAAATAACAATTAGGAGATGCTGGAAACATACCCATAGACAGGCATAAAAGTCTTAAACGCATATATACAAATGCTCAAAGCTTGGGAAACAAACAGGGTGAAGTAGAAGCAATAGTACACGAGAGGAGGTATGACATAGTTGCCATTAAAGAAACCTGGTGGGATAAAACCCATGACTGGAATGTACTGATGGATGGATACAAATTGTTCAAAATTAAGTAGATCTACAAAAAGAGGAGGTGTAGTTGCATTATATGTGAGAGATCACTATATATCTACAGAAATAAACATGATCAAAGATAAAAACCTTTCATAATGTATATGGGTCAATATAAAAGGGGAAAAAGTGACATTGCCATAGGTGTATATTACAGGCCACCCAACCAATCAGGAGAAATAGATGAACTCTTTACCAACCAATTAACAAATGCATTTTTTAAAAAAAGTTTTTTTTCTCCCCCCCCCCCCCCCACACACACATTTACCCACATCTTTTTTGACTATTGGCCATATCTTATTTTATACAATTAATCAAATTCTTAAGTTTACTCAATTACAGTTTTTGCCAAAATCTTTTTTCCTCTTTTCTTTTATCATGTCTCAATATTTCTATGCTTGCTTACATAAACAACATCTTCATTTGCCCTTAAATTCTAATTATTGCTATTTATTGCTATTTATTCTCTTTTATTCTTTAAACAATTCATGATTTATCTTAATATCTTTATATTTGTTCAGGGTTGCCTTTCTTCCATTTCATCTTTTTTATTGTACAGCAATCTTTCTCCTCAAACCTTCCACCTCTCTCTTTTCTTTCCTTCTTACTTTCTCTTCCCCTCCTCTACTTCCCCTTCCTTTCTCGTTCTCCTCCTCTCTTCCTCCCCCTCTTACCCTCACTCCTATTCTAATTTCCCTTCCCTTTCTTCCTCCCTTCTCTTCCTTCCCTCTCTCTCCTTCCTTCTCTCTTCCATCTCTCTTCTCCTTCCTTCATCCCTTTCTATTGCTGTATTCATTTTCAATTTTATATTTTCCACTATGGAGTCCAGGCAACTCTGGTCTTTCTTTCATTTATCAAGTATATTTCTCCAAATTTTCCCCTCATCTTTTTAATTATTAGCAGTATATTTCATCTTATTCCATTTTTTCTTTTAAATGTTTACTCAAACAATCTTCCAATCCTTAGACTTTTTACTTTTAACAATATATTTTTTCTCCTTTCTTCCTACAAGTATGTCATTTAAATCATTTTTTACATTTCAATTTCATTCAATTTTACATTTAATTTCCATTTTCCATTTTAATTTCAATTAATTCTTATATTATAATTTATTCTCTCCTTTTAGTGCTTCTTTCAATATCATTCTTTCTTTCACATTACATTGTTCTATTTTTCATTTAACAGCATTTTCACATACAATTTCTACAACTAACATCCTTCTCTTTGTTAACAAATTAACGTTTTCACTTAACCATTTTCTCTTAGTCTCCCCACAGTTCCCTGTCTTGATGTTTTCCTCCCTTTCTCCCATTTCTTTACTTTCTTCTTTTTCCTTTTCTTATATCTCCCCTTCAGCCTTTTTCCTTTAATTTTAACTCTATTGCTTTTCATTCTCAATCTTTTCCCATTTATTTCTCTTCTCTTCGTGTTTGAGATGTATTTTCCCTTATCCATTTTTATTCTATCACTATTGAACCCAGTGTAATCATCTTTATTTTTTTCCAATTATTTCCTTTTCAATATTATCTCCTTGTTTCCCTTGCTTCTCATTCATCTTTTCTCTTTCTTTCTTTTTTCTTTTTTGCAATCTAACCAATCTTCTGCTTCATTTCCCCTAAATGCCTCCCTTATTTTTTGAAACATCTCCTATTCTCATATTCATCCTCCCAATTCTCCATATTTTCAATTTTAAAAGGCTAGGGTTTTTAAGCTTGTTGTTTTCATTTACATACACTTCATGTTTCAAAGTCCATATAATATCCATATAATAATGTCCACTTCAAATATTTACTTGAGCCAGCACAGTTTTAGTCTTTGAATCTTTAACCTTGCTTCAGCTGCACCAATATGCACTCCTCTGCCTCTCTCTCACACTCCTTCCGCCAACAGATGTCTTTCTCCACTTCACTAGTCTTCTGACAATAAAATCTCCATTTCTATAATCCACAGGAATGCTTATTTTCTCTTTTCCAAATTAAATCCTTTATTGTTTTTTTTAAAAAAAGTTTTTCTGTCTCCTTTTTCTTTTTCTTATTCTTATTTTTCCAAATCCAATTATAAATCCAGGGGGAAGATTCCTTTTAGCACTTTAGGTTTGATTTTAAAGTTCCTTTTTTCTCTCTCTTCTTAAGTTCCCACTCTAGCAGCTGTTTCTCCAATTCACAATTTCCATAACAAATAGCCATCTTGCAATACACAAAAGCATCCACTTTTTAAATTAAATTCTTCTGCTGTTTTTTCTATCTTCTTTTCCTTGTCTTATTTTTTTTCCCCCAAATCCAGTTTTAACTCTGAATGAAAGATTTTTTCCAGGCTTTAGGTTTGATTTTTAAAGTTCCAGGGTTTTTTTCTCTCCATTTTAGTTTCTGTGCTAATTAGCCATCAATCTTTCGCTACAATCTTTTCAAGCTGTCAAAGATTTTTTCCCTTTTAGTTGTGAATTGGCCCATTACTCACCTGGTGACAATACTCCATTCAATTACCATTTATTGCATTTCCTCTTTCAGATCGTGGCCATTCTGGCTTGTGACAGCTCCTTAATGGCTGCCTTCCTTCGCCAATGGGTTGAAGACTAATGCTGGCACTTCAGGGAACTTGTTCATTTTCTATCCATGCCAGCCAGTGTCTTCTTTCTTCGCTGTCTCCACAAGACAGCTATGATCCCTGGGGATCCCCAAAATCGGCTAGGAGTATATTAGGAGACCCAGAATCCACACCGTCTCGCCTGATGCTGGCCACACCCCTCTCCCCCAATTAACAAATATGTGTAGGAAGCATACCTCAGTAGTAATAGGAGACTTTAACTATCCAGATATCAACTGGGAGACCACTCTGCAGCAAGTGGGAGATCAAACAGATTCTTAACCAACCTAGCTGATACCTTTGTTGTCCAAAAGATAGAGGAGGGAACTAGATGGACAGCCATAGTGGACTTAATACTTACAAACAGAGAAGAACTGATAGAGGGAGTTGAAACTGCAAGAACCAGTGGTGGGTTGCCCTCGGTTCAGACTGGTTCACAAGAACCGGTAGTAAAACAGGTGGGAGGTTCCGCCCACCGCCTCAGATGTCATCATAGGCAATCTGCACAATCCAATTGCGAACCAGTAGTAAAGGTAAGTAGAACCCACCCCTGGCAGGAACCTTGGGTGAGAGTGACCAGGTCATACTAGAATTCAACATAACGCAAACACAACCAGTAGAACAAAATGATACCAGAGTCTTAGATTTTAAAAGAGCTGATTTTAATAAACTCAGAGAGAACTTGGGAAAGATTCCTTGGATGAAAATCCTAAAGGGGAAAACAATTCAAGAATCTTGGGAAACCCTGAAAAATACGATCATAAAATCCCAAACCAATGCAATACCGCTGAGAAAGAAAAATAAGAAATCCAAGAAGAAACCGACCGGAAGCTGATGCCACAGTGAAATGGACGGGGATTTCTGAGCTCCAGAAATCCCCGCCAATAGCCCTGCCATGGGACAGTCCATCTCGGACCCCGCAGTCTAGATTTGACTGTGGTAGTGAGGAGCACATCCTGACAGTCTCAGGGGCATCGCAAAGCCCTTGATTGATCCAGGAAAGCTCCTTTTCCAGTGGCGGGGTAGCAGCCATCAAAGCTGCCGAGGCTGGGGCAGTTTCAAGGCGAGAGAAGGAATTGACAGAGGATCAGATCAGTGAGAGCTTTAATTTTTAAACAATACAGAGAACACCCTGAGGGGATAATGGATTTGGAGATTGAGAACAAGATGAGATAAGTGGTGAACCTTTAAAGTGGAAAGGGTTTTTTTTCTCTTCTCTACTCTATTTGGCTACTTAGTGAGAAGGATTTAATTGTTTTACTTTCACTCCTGATTGAGACTGGAACTGACTTGAGAGAGAGAAAGATCAGTAGGTCGTTTACACTTTGTCTTTTTAAAATAATTGGTGGATATTGGCTGGTGTATTTGAATTGAAGCTTTCCCTTTTTTCCCCTTTTCTTTTTTTTTAAAAAAAACTTTTCTTTTTATTTTTTCTTGGAAATTTTTTATTAATTCTAGAAGAAAGACAGGAGAGTGTACAACATTGCCACTTGCTGGAAAAGAAACTCTGTCTGCATGTTTATTCAAGTAGCAGTTTAGAGTTACATTGTAGACAAAACAAAGAGGCTGTCCTGCAAGGCTAATAAGACTGGTGAAAATCTGAGAAAGTGGCTTATCTGTATTATTTATACAGGTGTTTGTGTTGGCACTATTTGAAGCTGAAGCAGAAGTCTTGAAATACTATAAGAAGACCTTGACTCTTTTTGGAACTGCTATTTGACATCTTTAGCTTTTCCTTTTAATATTGTGGCTAGACCAAAATATCACTCTCTGTATGCTTTCTGAATATTAAAAGGACTATACCTTCTTTTTTTCTTTTTTCCCTTTTAGCTTCTTCTTATTTTTCTTTTTTAATTATTATATTTTTAATATATATATATATATATATATATATATATATATATATATATATATACGCAATTTCTTTCTAGCCTAAAATTTCTATTCTATATATAATTTTAATTTTTTGCTTTTAAAATTTTGACATAACAATATTGGATTAAGGCAAGCAAGAGCCAGAAGATTTGTTGTTTTTTACTTTTGTTTTTGTATTGTTACTTTTGGTCTCTTCTTTTTTTTCTTTTTTTTCTTTTTTTTCTTTCTTTTTTTCTTCCCTTCCCACATTTAAAGGATTAAGGTTTGGAAGAAACTGAAGAATTTAAATTGATTGGTTTTTTTCTTTTTTTTTTCTCTTTTGAATATTTTTCTTTTCTTTCTTTATTGTCTTTCTACCTGATTGGATTACAAAATGAGTAGAAAAGTAGCAACAGTGGGAGCTGCAGAGACTACACCATCCTCTTCACCATCCGGAGGCCAACGCTCCAGCCAGGCAATGTTGCAACAAGAGAAAGAGAAAGTATCATCGACACAAATGATTCTACAAACACTTCAAAGAATGGAACAACAACAACAAAGGATGGTGCAGCAACTGTTGAAGACAGATGAAAAAGTTCAGAGGATGGAACAACAACTGCTTAAAACAGACCAAAAGGTAGTCAATATACAACAAACAATGTCTAAATATGAAGAAAGACTGGTTAAGTTAGAGGAAAAAGATGACCAAAAAGAAAAAAAAAATGAAGGAAATTGAGAATAGATTGGGAGAGGTAGAACAAGGAACATCTGGTCTAATTGGATGGGAGATGGACAAAGCAGAATTTTACTTAAGATTTCAAAACATGGAAGAAGAAAAAGGGGATAATTTAGCTGAGATTATGAATACGATGCTAGCTGATGTCTTAGAAGTTACTAAAGATAAGATGATGGAAGGAGTTGATGAAATTTATCGAGTTTACACTGGATATGCAATGCGTAATAAGCTCCCAAGAGAAGTACATATAAGATTTACTAAGAAATCAATCAAGGCACAAGTTCTTCAGGCTGTCTGTGATAAGGCCTTGAAATATAAAGGGAAAGAAGTGACAGTTTTGAGACAAATTCCAAGAAAAGTCAGAGAGTTAAGAAGAGGATATCAATTTCTGACCAAAGTTTTGCTGAAAAGGGGAGTAACTATAAATGGCTGTTCCCAGAAGGAGTAGGCCTAACATGGCAATTCCAAAGATATAGATTGAATACAATTGACAAAGCAAGAGCTTTCTATGAGGAAGTCCTTAAAAAGAAAGAAGTAGATATGGATGTTGAAGCTCAAACAACAGTAGTTCCAATAAAGTTCACTGAAGAAGAATTGATAATGCTGGAAACAACAGAAGGAGCAGTTGGTGGAGTTGTGGAACATAAGGAACAACATGAAGCCAGATCAATTAGAGCAACAAAACCTATTTATAAAGTATGAACATGGAAGGAAGGAAATTAATTTCAATAAATGTAAATGGACTTAATTCGGCCAATAAAAGAAGAATAGTATTTCATAAATTAGAAAAATTAAAATTTGACATAATTTGTTTGCAGGAAGTGCATATTAAAAAACAACATGAACAATTATTGATTCAACCAAAACTTGGCAAAACTTTTTTATCATTGTCACAAAGTAAAAAAAGAGGAGTTGCTCTATATGTTAGAAATGTATTAATGGCGGAGCAGAAATATGTTGACCCAGAAGGTAGAATTTTGATGGTGGAAATAATTGATAACAATATAAAAATACTTTTAATAGCAATTTACGCTCCTAATAACAATCAAAGTTACTTTTATAGAAAACTACATAATAAAATAATTGAAATGGAGTATGAGAATGTTTGCATGATGGGAGACTTTAATGGAATTGTGGATGAGGAATTGGATTATAAAACACACAAAATAACAAGACATAGTAGAAAGGTACTGCCAAGAACCTTTTTTAAAATGACAGAGGAAATAAATTTGAAAGACACCTGGAAGGAGAGAAATGGGAAAAACAGACAATATACTTTCTACTCTGATAGACATTCATCCTGGTCCAGACTAGATATGATTTGGACAACAATGGAAATGACCTTGAATATTGAACAAGTGAAAATAGACACTAATTTATGGGTGGATCACAACCCGGTGATTGCTATCTGGAAAGAGTGAAAAGATAGATCTAGATGGACATTAAATAACACAATACTAAAAGAGAAAGATTTTTTACAGAAAATGCAACGAGAGTTGGATTTTTTCTTTAAGGAAAACAAGAAAGAAAGATCGATACAAAATCATTGGGATACAATGAAGGCCTTTGCCAGAGGACTAATTATAGACTATAGAAGGAAAAGAAATATGAAGAAAAGACAAACTCTTAAAATATTGACAGATGATTTGAAAAGATTTGAAAAGGAATTCCAGAAAGATCCATATAAGAAAGATGTAAAAATTAAAATGGATATTATAAAGCATAAAATGGATCTACTACATAAGAACCTTGGTGATGCAGCAGACTAAAGTGCTGTTAAAGTAGCACTTAGCTGCCAGCTGCCTGCAATTACTGTGAGTTCAAATCTCACCAGGCTCAGTGTTGACTCAGCCTTCCATCCTTCCAAGGTAGGTAAAATGAGGACCCGGCTTGTGGGGGCAATAAGCTGAACTTTCTATAAAAAAGAACACTGCTTAGGGCCCCCCGAAAGCCCTACTAAGCAGGTATATACAAAAGTATGAAGGCTATTGCTTAACGCATTGTAAGCCGCCCTGAGTCTCTGGAGAAGGGCAGCATATAAATTGAACCAATAAATAAACAATAAATAAAAAGAACACTGGAGAAGGAAGAATTAGCTCAAAAATTAAGAACTGCCAAACAGAACTATTTTGAAAATGCAAACAAACCAGGCAGATGGCTAGCATATAAACTGAAAAAAGAAAGACAATCAAGGAAAATAATACAATTAACTGACCATCAAGGACAAAGTAGATTTGGAAATAAAGAGATGGGGGAAATAATACAAGAATATTATACACAATTGTATAAGAAAGATACAATAGAGGAGAATAAAGTGGCAAGGTATTTACAAAAAGCAAAATTACCACAGATTCCCAAGGATGTTGAGGAGATGCTGGATGGAAATATAACAATGATGGAACTAACTGAGGCAATTAAGAAACAGAAGAATGGAAAGGCACCAGGATCAGATGGACTGCCAGTTGAATATTATAGGACATTACAAGAATCTTTATCGATTCCACTACTGGAGGTTATGAATGAAGTAATGATAAAAAAGGAAATACCTCAAACATGATCTGAGGCTTATATCATATTGATCCACAAAGAAGAGACAGACTCACAACTAATCCAAAACTATAGGCCTATATCCCTGCTAAACGCAGATAATAAAATATTTGCTACAATATTGGCAGAAAGACTTAAGAGATATTTGAATAATTTTATTCATCCTGACCAAAACGGTTTTTTGCCAAAAAGACAAATTAGGGACAATATAAGAATAATCTTGGATACTTTAGAATATTATGAAGCACACTCTGAAAGCAGATGGCTTTGATATTTTTAGACGCACAAAAAGCCTTTGATAATGTGAATTGGCAATTTATGATGTTACAAATGGAAGAGATGGGCTTTGGTAAAAAATTGTGCCAGGCAATTGAAGCTATATACTCTAAACAAAAGGCCAAGGTAATGATAAATGGAGAATTGACTGACTTTATTGAAATAGATAAAGGCACTGGACGAGCATGCCCACTGTCCCCATTATTTTTTATATTGACATTGGAAGTCTTAAATAGAAATATTAGAGAAGAAAAAGAAATAAAAGGTATTAAAATTCGGAAAGAAGAATATAAGTTGCAAGTCTTTGTAGATAACCTGGTATTTATTATTGAAGAACCATTGATGTCAATAAATACATTGTTAGAAAGCATTGGAGAGTTTGGGAAAGTAGCTGGTTTGAAAATTAATAAAGATAAAACAAAGATAATGACTAAAAATATGTTGAAAAAGCAAAATGAAGAACTGATGGAGATTTCAAAGATCCAGGTCACGAACAAGGTAAAATATTTGGGGATACAACTGACAACGGGGTGTAGTTCTCTTAAGGAAGATAATTATAATAAGGTTAAGCGACAGATAGGACAAGATTTGGAAAAATGGGGAAATTTGCAATTATCTTTGATTGGTAGAATTGCAACTATTAAGATGAACGTTTTGCCTAGAATCTTGTATTTATTTCAGACAATTCCGATAAAGTTGGATAAGGAATTTTTTACAGAATTGAATAAAATGATACTGAAATATATTTGGCAAGGGAAAAAGGCAAGAATAAAAATTAAGCTGTTACAAGATGCTAAAATGAGGGGCGGTTTTGGTTTACCTAACTTTGAACTTTATTATCAAGCAGCTAGTTTAATGTGGATTAAAGAATGGATACTATTAAAAAATGTCAGATTATTAAACTTGGAGGGACATGATTTGTTGTTGGAATGGCATGCCTTTTTGTGGTATAAAGGAACTAAAATACAGGGGTACTTTAGAAGACACAAAATACATGAAGCCTTATGGTTGAATTGGGAAAAGATTAAAAAATATCTCTATCTGAAGATTCCGGTCTAGATATCTACAATTGAAGCTTTCTCTTATCCAGTAATGTTTAAAGGGAAACAAATTATAAGATATAAGGAATTATTGGATGAAAAGGGTGAACTTAAATTAAAGCAAGAAATAGAAGATCAGGGATATAAGATGGATTGGTTTTCATATATGCAAATACTTTCTAGATATCGAGAAGATCTCAAACAAGAAGGTTTTTGTTATGGGGTTGTGTTTGCTTTTAATCTTTATTTCTATGTGCCTCTATGAGGTGTTTCCGGTTCCTGGGTGTTCCCTTGGAAGACGCTTTATAAGCGTCGTTAGTTACTTTTACATTGTTAATAAAAACTTATCCGAAAAATGGTGTCAGAAGTGGTTTGGCTCTGAAAGTTGAGCATTTGAAGTAAGAAATATAGCTGATAACATGGCTGATAACATACCATTGCCGCAACCCATGGAAGTGAGTGATGACTCTAGCACTAATTGGGAAAATTTTAGGGCAGAGTTTGAAGATTACTCTTTGGTGACAGGCCTAGATGATAAGCCGGCAGCAGTACAAGCCGCCACATTAAGAAGATTGATGGGTGCAGAATGTCTTCATATTTATAAGCATAGTTTAACTCTTACAGAAGAACAGAGGACTGATACTAAGGCTATTTTGGACGTTTTGGAAGCTTTTTTCAGACCGCATAAGAATATTATATATGAAAGATATCTTTTTGGCAGCTGCACGCAGGAAGAAGGAGAGACAATAGACGCCTTTGTAATACACTTAAAGGAAAGGGCAGCAAGTTGTGACTATGGGTCCCTGAGAGATGAACTCATCCGAGACAAAATAGTTTTGGGAGTTGCCAAGGAAAGTACATGCCGCCGTTTATTAAGAGAACATGGTTTAACTTTGCAATTAGCCATAGAAATATGTCAGACTATTGAACTTACAGATAAACGGCTGATGGCGTTGGAGCGAGATAAACAGACCAACTGTGTTAATGTAGCTTACAAGCACCAGCCAACCATGAGGAATCGTCAGCAACAACAGCAGTTTAAATAGAAACCTCGCAATTTGTCAGCAGATAACCACACACCATGTAAATACTGTGACAATGTGCATGCACATGAGAAAGATCAGTGTCCAGCGTATGGTAAAACCTGTAGGGTGTGTGGGAAGCTGAATCATTTTTCTGGGGTGTGTCTGGCAGCAAGGAAGTTGCATATGGTCGAGCAAACATTGGATTTAGAGGATGTATCGCTGTTCACCACTGATGCGATCTATACGAAAGAATGTATTGGTGCAGTACATTCAAAGGGCAAAAAGTGGTTTGTTAATCTTAAATTTAATGATATAACTCAATCTTGTCAGTTGGACTCGGGGGCAACATGCAATGTGATGAGCCTAAAGGACAAAAGGAAATTGGCACCTGAGACACCCCTTCAGCCTAGTAGTGCCACATTGAAGTTATATTCGGGGAAACTGATGGAGTCACTAGGCTTATTTTATACAGAGTGTAACATAGGTGGGGTTACTCATAAATTGGAATTTGAAATAGTGGATGTAGATCAAAAGCCGTTACTGTCAGGCTCAACATGTGAGCGTTTGGGACTGATGCGATTTACCATTCCGAGGGAGTTACATAATGTTGACACCTATTCCTCCAAAGCCTTGGGGAGGCCATTGATAAAGCACCAAGTCCTCCAAGTTTATAGGGAGGTGTTTGAGGGCCCTATTGCAACTGTGCCTGGAGAGGTTCATTTCCAACTTGACCCTGCTGTCTCTCCAGTACAAAGTGCCCCGCGTAATGTCCCTATAGCCATTAAGTCACAGGTTAAAGCACAGTTGGATAAATATGAAGCAGAGGGACATATTGTTTCAGTAGCTGAGCCAACCGACTGGATAAGTAATATGGTGGTGATTAGGAAGTTGGAAAAGATCCGAATTTGCATTGATCCTAAGTTTTTGAATATGGCCTTGAAACGATCGCACTACCCAATGCCAACGTGAGAGGATGTTTTGCACAAGCTGCCTAAGGCACGAGTTTTTACACTTGTTGATGCCTGTTGTGTCTTCGGCTCCCGAGCCCGGACCTTCGGAGGAAGAACCCTCCGAAAGTGAAGAGGAGGAGGAGGCAAGGCCCCCCTCTCCTGGCCCGTCTGGTTTGGCACCACCCCAGGCCCCAGCTGAAAGCCCTGAGGAGGAAAGCTCCTCTGAGTCAGACGTTAATGAGGAGAGGGAGTGGATTAATCCCAGGTGGCGACGATCAGAGAGACGGGCTCAGCAAAGGAGTGGGTGGGGCCGAGCACGAGATGATGAGTCACAAAGCCAATGCCCCACAAGGTATAAAAGGAGCTGACCTTACCTTGTTGGCTTTTGTGACGAACAAATTATTAACTTGGCTGCTTGTTTCCTAAAGTACTGCATCAGATAAGTGTTTGCTAACCTTAAGACTGTTTGTTTTTGGACATGCCGGAGAGCCTTATCAGGGACTGGCCGTGGCAACTCAAAATAACAGCTGTCTTTATCTCTCCCGGGCTCGCTGCCAGCTTGTTGTTTATGAATGGTGAATAAATGACTTTCGTACACTTCTGTTTGTGTGTGTGCTTGTCTGGGCTCCTGAAGCAGGGAGGGGACAGAACAATGCCAGGGATGCCTTCCTACAGTGCAAACTGGACGAAGAGAGCAGTTATATGACTACGTTCTGGACTCCTTGGGGCAGAAAGAGGTGGCTTAAACTGCCCTTTGGTGTCTCTGTAGCACCAGAAATTTATCAAAGGAAGCAGCATGAATTATTGAGTGGCCTCAGAGGAATTGAGCCTATAGCAGATGATATTCTTGTAGTTGAGTGTGGCGACACTGATGATGAAGCGGAGCATGATCACGATGGAAAATTAATGGCACTATTGGAGCGGTGTAAGCCGGTGAAGCTGAGGCTCAGCATAAAGAAGCTACAGTTTAAGGTGTGAGAAGTCTGCTTTCATGGACATATTTTAACATCACAAGGGTTAAAAGCAGACCCAGACAAGATCAGAGCTATTGTGAATATGCCACCGCCTACTAATGCTAAAGCAGTGCAGAGATTCATTGGTTTTGTAACATATCTAGCAAACTTCTTGCCACACTTATCTGAGGTGAGTCAGCCATTGAGACGTCTGTTGGATAAAGACGCAGTTTGGCACTGGCTACCTAAACATGACCAGGCAGTGCAAGAGATAAAACACTTGGTTACTACCGCTCCAGTATTAAAATACTATGATGTCATAAAGACCGTTATTGTTCAAAGCGACTCAAGTAAGAATGGTCTGGGATGCTGCTTGTTACAAGAAGGTCAGCCAGTTGCATATGCGGCCAGAGCGCTTTCGCCAGCAGAGTTAAACTATGCTCAGATTGAGAAAGAATGTTTAAGTATTGTATTTGCGTGCCAGCGTTTCCATTGTTACCTCTATGGTAGAGATATAATTACAGTTGAAACTGATCACAAACTGTTAATAACTATATTCAAAAAGCCTCTTCTGTGTGCCCCTAAGCATTTGCAAAGCATGATGCTCAGTTTACAGCATTATAATCTGGATGTCGTTTTTGAGCCAGGATGTGAAATGTACATCAGCAACACTCTGAGTAGAGCCACAGTAGCCACAGTAGAGCCACAGTAGCTATGGGAGGAGAACATGAATACCAGACGGTTTGTTGGCTGCGACAGGAACAAACACGTTTTGCTGAAATTAACCAAGCAGATTATCTTAATGTTACGAATCAGCGGTTACAACAGTTGAGGCAACATACAGATGCTGATGTGGCCCTACAGACACTAAAGAGATGGTCCTCAATTTGCAAGTCTGCAATTCAAGAAATTTGCTGCTGAATGGGAGTTTGATCATATTACTTCATCGCCACGTCATCCGCAAGTGAATGGAAAAGCCGAATCAGCTGTAAAGATTGCTAAGAACTTATGTAGGAAAGCATTTGGCGAAAGTAGCGATCCATGGAAGGCTATTCTACATTGGAGGAATACGCCAACCGAAGGTATGGACAGTAGCCCAGCACAAAGATTAATGTCACAGAGATTAAAGACGTCCTTACCCGTGGCAAATAAGTTCCTTGAGCCCGTGGTGATACATGGGGTCCCGGAAAGGCTACAACAGAAGAGGCAAGTGGCGAAGGCCAAATATGATAGATCTGCAAGAGACCTGCCAGAGCTAAGGGTGGGAGAGCGAATTCGGATGAGACCACTGCCTGGAGATCAGACTGGCCGTTGGGAAAGGGGTACCTGTTTACAACAAGTGGCACCTCACTCCTATTTGGTGGAGGTTGGAGGAACCCGATATTGGCAGAACCATGTGGACTTGCGTGTGGCTGAGCAATCAGACTCCTCACATTTAGTTGGTGGGTCAGACCCAGTTGTTAAGCCAAACCTACTTAAGGATAATAACGAATGCCCGTCGGACATTGAGGACAGTCCTGAGCTAGTTGCTGTGTCGGGTGACAGTCAAACATCCGAGGCCTCAGAAAATGATGAGCAAAGAGATCTGGCCAGCGTGAGAGAGTGAAGAGATCCGGCCTGCATGAGAGAGGCAGGCGTGAGAGAACCAGTCATTACTAGGAGTGGGAGATGTTCACGCCCCCCTGATAGACTCAATTTGTAGAAAGGGTTGCTGTTATTAGAAAAGGGGAGATGTTATGGGGTTGGGTTTGCTTTTAATCTTTATTTCTATGTGCCTCCATGAGGTGTTTCCGGTTCCTGGGTGTTCCCTTGGAAGATGCTTTATAAGCGTCGTTAGTTACTTTTACATTGTTAATAAAAGCTTATCCGAAACAGGTTTTTATAATGGTTTGACTAATTTAGACAAGATCTTAATGGGAACTGATGATCATGTAATTAAAAAGCTATATGGCTACTTATTAGAGGTAAAACTGGAAGAAGAAGAAGTTAAAGAATCAATGATAGCATGGGGGAAGAATTTTGGTTATGGTATTGATTTAGAGAAATGGCAAAAATTGTGGTTACATAATTATAAAGTGACAATGTCTACAGCATATAAGGAGAATTTGTATAAGATGTTTTACAAGTGGCATCTACCCCTGACAAGGTTAGCCAGAATGTTCCAGAATAAATCAGAGAAGTGTTGGAAATGTCATCAGACCCCAGGATCTTATTACCACATGTGGTGGTCATGCGCAGAAGCAAGGAGATATTGGATTAAGATACACACATGGTTGGAAAAAATGATAAAGAGACATATTGACTTTAAACCAGAGATATTTTTATTAGGGATTGTATCGGAGACATATAACAAAGAATTGCAATATTTAATGGTGAATCTTTTGACCGCAGCCAGAATCGTATTTCCTAAAAACTGGAAAGGAGAAATGTTACCTAATGATGAAGAAATTATCAAGAAAATGATGTAATGTGCTGAAATGAGTAAACTGACATTTGAAATAAGAGAGCAGGAAGATAGACAATATTATTTGATATGGGATTTATTTTATCAATGGATAGAGAATAAGAATTGGAGATAATTATGAAATAAATGGATGTTGAAATTTTTGGAAATAAACTAGCATGTTTAGTGATAAATGGAAGAGAGGAGGAGCACAAAAAATGTCACCGACCCACATGCTGTCTGTAACTGTTTGGAATGATAATGTTGTTATGTTTTGTTTTAGTTTTTAAAAAATAAAAAAGACTTTTTATAAAAAAAGAAAGAAATCCAAGAAGAAACCAGCATGGCTACACAAAGATCTCTCTGATAATTTGAAAGACAAAAAGGACAAGTACAAAAAATGGAAAGAGGGACACATAACTAAGACAGGATATCAGCAGACAGCCAGAATCTGTAAAGACAAAGTCAGGAAAGCAAAGGCTCAGAATGAACAAAGACTTGCAACAAAAGTCAAAGATAACAAAAAAAGTTTCTTCCACTTTTATAAATAACAAAAAAAAAAAAATCAAGGAAACAATCGGTCAACTAAACAGAGAAGACGGCAAGGAAGTAACAAGCAGCAGAGAGAAAGCAGAGCTGCTTAACTCATTCTTTGCATCAGTCTTCACGCAAAAAGAAACTATAGCCCAACCTACCAAAAACATAACTGTAAAAAACAGACTAGAAATAAAAGTTAAAATAAGCAAAAAAAAAAAAAAATGTAAGAGAACACCTGTCTGATCTTGATGAACAAAAATCATTGGGACTTGATGGATTACATCCCAGAATTCTAAAGGAGCTGGCAGATGTCATCTCAGAATCACTGCACCATATCTTTCAAAAGTCCTGGAACTACCAGAGGACTGGAAAAGAGCTGATATAGTTCCCATCTTCAAAAAAAAAAAAGGGGGGGGGAGAAACAGACCCAGGAAATTACAGACCAATCAGCCTAATATCAATACCTGGGAAATTACTGGAAAATATAATAAAAAAACAGATCTGTAAACAGCATCTAGAAACGAGTACTGTAATAAATAGAAGTCAGCATGGATTTGTTAAAAACAGATCATGCCAAACCAAACTTATTTCATTCTTCAGCACAGTGACTAAATTACTAGACCAGTGAAATACTGTGGACATAACATACTTAGACTTCAACAAGGCATTTGACAAAGTAGACAACAACCTACTGCTTGGTAAGCTAGAGAAAAGTGGGATAGATAGCATCACTATCAGATAGATTTGTAACTGGCTGACAAACCATACTCAACGAATAGTCCTTAATGGTAGTATGTCCACATGGAGGGAAGTAAACAGTGAGGTACCATAAGGTTCCGTCTTAGGCCCAGTATTCTTCATAAACAATTTAGATGAGGGAATAGAAGGGGAATTTACCAAATTGCAGATGATATTAAACTGGCAGGAATAGCCAACACCTTAGATCAGTGATGGCTAACCTTTTTGCCATCGTGTGCCAGGAGAGGGGAGGTTCACGTGCATGCATGCCCACACCCATAATTCTACGTATTCTGCCCTGTGCATGCACATGCAACCCCCACCCTTCCTGGCATGCGATGGCCCGATAGACCCATTTTTCTTTCTCACCTGGCTCCAGATCCTGTCTATGCATCTGGGGAGGGCGAAAATAGCCTTTCCCACTCCCTTGGAGGCCCTCTGGAGGCCTGAAATGGGAAGGGGAAGGGGAGAGGAGCAGGAGAGGAAGGGAAAAGAAAGTAAGAAGGAAAGAAGAGAGGGAGATGGCAGGATTAAGAAGAAAGTTTGCTGTACAACAAAAAAGATGAAATGGAAGAAAGGCAATCCCGAACATATATAAATATACTAAGATAAAGAATGAATGGTTAAAAAAATAAAAGAGAATAAATATGAATAAGCAGGAAAATTAGAATTTGAGGAATGAAGATGTTGTTTTTATAAGTAAGCAAAGAAATATTGAGATATGATTTAAAAAAGGGGAAAAAGAAAATTGTGGCAAAAATTGTAATTGAGTAAAATGTATTTGAACTTGATAAATTGTATAAGATAAGATATGGCCAATACTCTGTTCAAAAAAGATGTGGGTGAATGTTGGGGGGGGGGGGGGGGAGAACCAATAAAACTTGTTTTTTTAAAAAAGCCAATGCAATCCTAAATTGCATTAACCAAGGCATACAATGAAGATCAAGTGAGGTACTAATACCACTCTATAAAGTGGTTTACCACTCTACCGCTCTTACTATTAGTAAGACCACACCTAGAATACTGCATCCAGTTTTGGTCATCACACTATAAAAAAGACGTTGAGACTCTAGAAAAAGTGTAGAGAAGAGCAACCATGATGATTAGGGGACTGGAGGCTAAAACATATGATGAACAGTTGCACGTATTCAGCATGGCTACTCTAGTGAAGAGAAGGACCAGGGGAGACATGATAGCAGTGTTCCAATATTTGAGGGCCTGCCACAGAGAGGAGGAGGTCAAGCTGTTTTCCAAAGTACCCGAAGGCCAGACAAGGAATAATGAACGGAAACTGAACAAGGAGAGATTCAACCTGGAAATGAGGAAGGACTTTCTGACAGTGAGAACAATCAACCAATGGAACAGCTTGCCTTCGGAAGTTGTGGGAGCTTCATCACTTGAGACTTTCAAGAAAAGATTGGACTGCCATTTGTCAGAAATGGTGTAGGGCAGGGGTCTGCAACCTTAAACACTCAAAGAGCCATTTGGACCCATTTCCCACAGAAAAGAAAACACTGGGAGCCACAAAACCCTTCCCGTACCTGACTATTTCTTGAGCAGCCACAAAACTAGCATATGAAGTTGAATTAAATGTTCTGTTTTCTTCTGAAACTTTTCTTTTCTTGGATTTATCCATGATTGGCCTACTGGGGGTTGAAAAGCTCAATAAGCTGCATGCCAGCAGGTGTCACGCATTGGCAGTTGTGACACATATTTTGAGTGACAGGGAGCCACAGCAGAGGGGTGATGTGGCTCCAGAGCCGCAGGTTGCTGACCCCTGGTGTAGGGTCTCCTGCTTGAGCAGGGGGTTGGACTAGATGACCTATGAGGTCCGTTCCAACTCTGTTAATATGTTAAAATAGACTAATGAATAAATTTATCTGGCTTCCTCCCCAATTCTCAATTTCAATTTTACTTATTATGGTTTTAGCCAGCTTCTTGATTTTCCTTAATTGGATCTTTTACATCACCAAGAATTCTCATCCAGGCATTCTAAAGCTGGAAAAGACTTTCATATATTCTACACATGGATGGAAGTTTTTTCTAATGTTTCTAGAAGCAGACTAGTCATTGGAAGAAGCTGTGTGAAACTTGGTTTTTAAACAGAGAGAGAGAGATGTTGTTGTGTAAAGTAGATTTGAAGTTGTACTTTTCCTGAATCTTCATTAATGTCAAGTACTCCTTTGAAACTTTGCAGCAGCCCTACTCAAAACCAGTTCTTCTTTGAAATGAAAGCTGGGAATCTGGGCATTACAGCTCTTAGGCGATAAAAAGGTGGAAGGAATTGCAGACACCCCATGGAGACAAGATGAGCAGAACTTAATTTGTTTATTAATGGAAGTATTTACCTGAGGAAACAAATGCTTTTCATCTTGAAGCATGGGATTGTTTTTAGGAGTAATTGGTATTAAATTAAATATGCTTAGTTACAACTCTTTGGATATAAGGTAAATGAGTTTACAATAGCTTTCTCTTCCAGACTAGGGTTTTAGTAACCTTGCAGCTAGTAGTACAACATTTGCTATAGTTTCTGAAGCCATTGCTCTGATTTTAAGTAGAGCAATGAGAGCTTCTGCACTGGAGACAAATTTCTTCTGTGTCCAATCACACTTGGTCAGATAAAATATTCTTCTCTTCTCTTCTCTTCTCTTCTCTTCTCTTCTCTTCTCTTCTCTTCTCTTCTCTTCTCTTCTCTTCTCTTCTCTTCTCT
>WNWU01000058.1:1578671-1608869 GCA_012654045.1 Ptyas mucosa | reverse complement strand
CACGCCACCAGGTTCTATCCATTATCCACATTCAATTATCCATAATTGCAAAAGAACGTGGGGAAAGTAACATCATAAACAGTTGGCTACCAGAAGCCTTGGCTGAGAGGAATTAATATTTACAGCTTTTTAAAAAAATTTAGAAACCTGAAAAGTAATGTGTGAGGAGCCATCCCCTAAACAATATAAGGTCAAATTACTAGCATTGGATCCAGAGAGATCTGTTTCTAGGAGAGACAGTAATTTAGTCCTGTCTGCGTTATACATAGGGCAGGATAAAAGAACATGCTCCACAGTTTCAACCTCAGCTCTATCACAGGGGCATATCCGCTCACTTATCGGGAGCCTCTTAAATCGTCCGTCCAGCAATGCTGAGGGCAAGACGTTGAAACGAGCAAGGGAGAAGACTCTTCTGTACTTAGGGATGGTTAAAGTGTAAAAATATGAGGCCATCCTCAGTCCATAATTGTTAAATTGGCTGAAGATCAGAGGGGAGCAGGTTTTATTAGCTCTAGCTCTTAGATATTGCAAGTCTATGTCTACAAGCTGTTGGACTACCCTAGATTGGGCATCCTTAAGGCCATAGTCTCCCAAGGCATCCCCCGAAAAACCTAGCAGGTGGAGTTTCTTCATCAGCTCCCTCTCTCATCGAGAAGTATAGGCGTCAGCTAACACCAGGGAGAGGTAGCTACCAGGGACTGCCAAAAAGAGCGCCCAAAACCACCATTTAAAGGTGTTAATCCATGCCATGCATTCGACTGATCGAATGCCCAATTCCAGGTACATCGTAGCAAAGCCAACACAGGGAGAGAGACCCAAAAATTTCCTTTAAAAAACAGCCTGAGTTCTTTCAATACACTCCTTGAAGCCCCGTATCCATATAGGAAGTCCGTAAAGAGTTTGGGCCAGGGTTTTGGCTTTGTAAATACACAGAGCAGAAGGAATAAACTGGCCTTCTTGGGTATAGAAAAATCTTAGAATCTGCTGATGGCTACAGGAGGCTGAATTCAGCACCTGAGTTCGATGTCTAGTCCAAGCACCGGTGTTCTGAAAATGGATACCTAAATACTTAAAATGGAAAACCTGCTTAACAGCATTACCCTTAATAGCCCAGTTGTATAGCTTCTGGGCTCTAGAGAACACCAATACTTTTGATTTGTCATAATTAATGGACAAGTGGTTCACAGTGCAGTAGGACCCAAATGCAGAAAGTAGCCTTTTCAGACCAAGCCTTGACAGTGATAGGAGGACTGCATCGTCAGCATAAAGGAGAAGCAGGATCTTCGTAGTTGACAACTTTGGGGCCTGAGACTCAGTATGTCCAATGTAAGAGGCCAAGTCAGATAAGAATAAGTTAAACAGAAGAGGAGCCAGGACACAGCCCTGCCTTACTCCGCTCTTTATTGGGATAGGGTTTGAGAGTTCTCCCTGCAAACCGCACCTGACCTGACTAAAAGTCTGATTATATAGGGATCTAATTAAGAACAGAAGATGTCTATCAATGGAACTTTTGAGCAATTTTGACCACAACAATTTCCTTGGGATTGAATCAAACGCTGCCTTTAGATCAATAAAAGCAGTAAAAAGTTTACCACCTGGTTTGGTGGCGTATTTATCAACCAGGTGCACTAGGACAAAGCAGTGGTCCAATGTGGCACAGCCCACTTTAAACCCAATCTGTTCAGCATCAATGATGTTGGATTCCTCAACCCAGGTGAGGAGGCTGCATTGGAGATATTTAGCATACAATTTTCTAATGGTGGAGAGCAGACTTATAGGACGATAATCGGCTGGGTTGTTCCTATTTCCTCGTTTAAAAACAGGAACAATGATTACTAGACTCCAGGAGGTAGGGATCCTTCCAGAGGTATTAATATGGGTGAAGAGTGTTGCTAAAAGAGGAATCTACCACTCAGGATTAGATTTTAACAAATCAGGGGGTATAGCATCAGGGCCAGGGGCTTTGTCTGACTTGAGTTCAGAGATAAACTCATTAATCTCAGCGTGAGTCACGGGATGCCAGTCCGGAATTGCAGGGGGAAGTTGTGGTCCAAGTCCAGTCGTGACTATTGAAGCCTGGAAAATTGACCCAAAATGGTTTTCCTAATCTCTGTTGGAGATACAACAGAGAGGGAGTTCTTGATGACCAGGCAACGAGCTGGCAACAATCTGCCAAAATAGTTGAGTGTTCTTCTGCTGGATGGAGAGAAGAAGTGGATCCCACTTCTCATTTTCTTTAGCCCTCTTTTTCTTAACAATTAATCCTTTATACTCCCGCTTCAGGCGATAATAGTCCTCAGGTGGGCATTTATCCCCTCGATTACGATAAAGCAGGTAAACCTGACTAATCTTGTTCCTAAGCAGCAGACATTCTTCATCAAACCAGGGATTGTTTCATGGATGATATGGGCCACTTGGCCTATGGTCAGCTCCTAGCTCCCTTTGGACATTATTAATTAGTGATTCGAAGGACGAGATTGCCTCTGAGTCACTGCACGTTGGGGCCTGATTGTATAGGCTAAGACATTCCAGAGATGATAAAAGAAAGCAGAACTTTCTTTCAGTCTTGGAAGACCATTTGATCCTCCTTGCATATGAGGCCACATAGGGATCCAATATTTGGGGGCCCCTAGGCAGATGTATATTTGAAAAGAGCCCAATGATTGTAACCAGGGGGTAGTGGTCGCTCTCCATGAGGCAGTCCACAACAAAGACATGGACTGCCTGTTTTAGTAGCTGGGAAACCAGCACAAAATCGATAACACTACTCCCCCGTGAGGAACTGAAAGTAAATTCACCCACAAGATCGCCTGAGGTACTCCCATTAAGGATTATTTTATTATGTTGGGATGCTAAAAGGGCTAGCTGAACACCGGCAAAATTTGTTAATTCATCCTTAGAATGCCTGGCTGAAATCTGGTGTCCTATGGCCTGGCAGATTTCCTGGGAGTAGAGTGCCTCAATCGATAGGGGAACTTGGCCTCCCAATCGGGCATTAAAGTCACCCCCTATAAAGATGTGTAGTGCTGGAAATTTGGTTTCAATACAAGCAATATACCTCTCCAGTTCGCCCCATTGAGCCTTAGTGTCGGCTTGCCTCACCGTTGGGGGAAGGTAGACGTTGAACACTAATATTTTGCTGCAACCTCTCTTAATTAGAAACGCCATAACTAAGGAGCCACAGGGGGGCAGCTCCACTGTCTCCACTTTTAAAGAGGTAGAGACCAAGCAAGCTAAGCCACCCTTAGGTCTTCGAGTCGTAGATTGTTTGGTAGCAGCCAAAGAAATGGCTGTAAATCCTGTAAGAGATATCTTATCACATGCCCAGGTCTCCTGAAGCAGGACCACATCGAATGACTGAATATAGTTGATAAATTCTGTGGTGCCGCACCTGACAACACAGTATCAACAGTAGAGACCTTCAAATTTCTAGGTTCTATCATATCTCAAGACCTAAAATGGACACCTAACATCAAAAACATTGTCAAAAGAGCACAACAAAGAATGTTCTTTCTGTGCTAACTCAGGAAACTCAAACTGCCCAAGGAACTGCTGATACAGTTCTACAGAGGAATTATTGAGTCTGCCATCTGTACCTCTATAACTGTGTGGTTCAGTTCTACAACCCAACAAGACAGACACAGACTTCAGAGGATAATTAGATCTGCAGAAAAAACCATTACTACCAACCTGCCTTCCATTAAGGACCTGTATACTGGATGAGTCAAAAAGAGGTCTGTGAAAATATTTACAGACCCCTTACATTCTTGACATAAATTGTTTCAACTCCTACCCTCAAAACGATGCTTTAGAGCACTGCACACCAAGACAACTAGACACAAGAACAGTTTTTCCCGAACACCATCACTCTGCTAAACAAATAATTCCCTCAACACTATTAACTAAGGCTGCATTACTATTAAGTCTTCTCACCATTCCTATCACCCATTTCCTCCCACTTATGACTGCATGACTGTAACTCTGTTTCTTGTATCCTTACGATTTATAGATATTGTTTCCTGATTGCTTATTTGTACCCTATGATTATGACCTATCATTAAGTGTTGTATGTTATGATTCTTGACGAATGTATCTTATCTTTTTATGTACACTGAGAGCATATGCACCAAAAACAAATTCCTTGTGTGACCAATCTTACTTGGCCAATAAAGAATTCTATTCTATTCTATTCTATTCTATTCTATTCTATTCTATTCTATTCTATTCTATTCTATTCTATTCTATTCTATTCTATTCTATTCTATTCTATTCTACAGTTGACTGTGGCAGCATGGCAGCAATGAAGCAGCCACAACTTTGCCAAATTTCAACTGCATAGGAGCCATAGGTTCCCATTTTTGACACATTCCATAAATTACCCCATCAGAAGAATGTTGATTAAAAAATTGTTGCCCTATGTACCATTTTGGCCAAGTGAATTTTACAAACAATCAAACAGACACAAGAGTCTTAGTAGTATATAGAGTCAATTATTTTAAGGACAACTTGCTGTTGTTCTCTTTAGTTGTTCTTCCTAGAATTGGACACTTTTGCATGTTTGAACCTTTTAACAAGCACCTTATTTTCTTCAGTGACTGCAAGTGGTTTTTTCTTGGCACAGCATTGTCATAATGGAAAACATGTTGCACTCTTTAACCATCTGCTCTGATCCTCTTTCACCACATGAGCATCTGTCAATTTAAAGCTTCCCCAAGGCAGTTTTCATACCAGCATCATTTTCATTCTCCTGATACTTCATTCCATGAAAATAGCCATGGTTCTCTTCTGTTCTATGAACATTGCAGCACTGACAATACGGGGGGGGGGGGGGGAATCACTGCTCCATCCCAGGTCCTGCAGATCCTGGATAAACTGAAATCCCTGTATCCCTATTCCATGCCAAAGGGTAGAAAACTGCTTATATATGTATACTCTATTCCATTCCCTTACTTCATGTAGTGTACATTGGTCTAAAGATAACAATAAAGGTTTCCCTGTCCAGTTGTGTCCAACTCTATGGTGCGGTGCTCATCTCTGTTTCTTGGCCAAGGGAACCGGCATTGTCCAAAGATATTTTCCATGGTCATGTGGCCAGCATGGCTATACACCAAAGGTGCATGAAATGCTGTTACCTTCCCACCAAAGTGGCACCTATTAATCTACTCGCATTTGCATGCTTTTGTGGGCAGGAGCTGGGGCAAGGAAAGGAGCTCACCCTGTTGTATGGTGCTCAGGTCTCGAACCCAGACTGTCAGCTTTCAGCTGACAAACTCAGCATCTTTAACTGCTGAGCCATTGAATGCAAATGAAGGAAAAGTAACTTTTTAAAAACTGACATCATGATTCTTTTCCCAGACACATTTTGGAAAACACAGGTTAAATGGTAGACTGCTAAAAGGAAGGTACTGTACAGCAATCTATCTTGTGTGTTCTCTTTTAGATTCCAGAATGTGGATGGAGGCAAGCCAACTGATGTCACAAACAGGCAGAGATTACCACACTTGAATAAGATATGTGTTCTTCTAATTAGAAATCTAATCACTCCAGGCAGACTCATTACGCTGTCTTTATGTTACTCATTTTGGCAGCCTAAAGGACCATGGCAATTCCTTCCCCTAACTTGTATTCAAGGACATCGTGTTTTTAATCATTAAATACCTCAAACTCCAACTTTCAGGAAACACTAAAGAATTGTTTTTGAGCAATATAAGAGGGCTGGGTCTTCCAAATTCTCACCTGAGAATCTTTCTGCAATTGTTGGAATCAAACAAGCTCTTCCAAATTCACAATTTTGTTAAAGTGTCCTCCACCAAAAAAACAGGGAAATATCAGACATGTCCACAGCATTGAGTTTTTCTGTTCTTCCTGCTCATAGAAAAGATGCTTGCCCCATTGCTTAAATAATATAGATTAAAGTTGGCCAGAATGACAGAGAAGGCAAATACTGCAAGAGCCTCTCTGTTGTTCCAGCAGAAGACAGCTCTGCATTCAGCTTCAGCTTTTGTTCAGTTGTGATGTCAAATAGTAACAGCAGTAAAAACATCAACAAAACTTGAATTGGAGAAAATTATAGAGATGGGGAACTAGGAGGACCCTCCCACAATAGAAACAAAACATAAAGTCATAATTCATAAGGAGCTATGGTGGTGCAGTGGTTAGAAGGCAGTGGTTAGAAGGCAGTGCTACAGGGTAATTCTGCCCACTGCCAGGAATTTGATCCTCACCGGTTTAAGGAAGGCTCAGCCTTCCATCCTTCTGAATTTGGTAAAATGAGGACCCAGATTGTTGGGGGCAATATGCTGACTCTATAAACTGCATAAAGTACTATGAAGCAGTATAAATGCTAGTGCTAGTGCTAAAATAGAGAAGAATCAATAATCTGCAATGCTCTGGGTTATTTGCAGTGTAAGATTTGCTGAGATCAGCTTCAGCTGAATAGTGACTAGGAAGCCCAGGGGTGAAAAGTCATTCGTTCTAATGTCAGTTCAGCTGACATGGCCCAGTAGTAAGCAATGTTGTGCTGTGTTGCATTCCTAGAGAAATTATTAGCTCCTTTTCCAAATCCAGGTCAACATTTTGTGACAGATATTTTCTCCTTGTTCCACAAACTCTGAGTTTTGGGTCATCATTCCAAGATACAAGTTTATTATTGTGCTGAGAGATCTGTCTTAATCTCAATTCAGTTGGAGGGCATCAAGTTAGAGAAGGTTGCAATGCACAATGCAGAAATGAATGCTTAGATTGTCTGACTTGCTTTAATGCAGATCAAAGTCCAGTGATCTCATCTGCTGTTTAACAGCCACAGTTAAAACCAGAGCTTTAGTCTTTGCATTCCCCTCTTAGAAAATGTAAGCTCTGAACTCTTTGGAGACCTTACTCATTTTTTTTCACACTACTATACTCAATTCAGTTGGGGAGGGGAAGAGAAAATTGGCTTGCAACAAGGAATGTGTCATAAGCAATATGTTACAAGTCGGATTTGAGACCTATTTCCTGTTTGGGAGAGACTGCTTAAACTGTTGATTTCCCCTGGAATTTGCCTGGTCCTTGCAAACTGTAGATTAAATCTTGCACATTAATCCAACTTTCATATACATGGCTCAGGATCCTCTATTATTCAGAATTTCCAGACAAAGTGGAAGGCTTTGAAGCATACAAAATGTGTATAGAGCAGCAACACACCTTCCTTCCACATTCTTGTGGAGACTTGGCAGTATTAACAGTGATTTATATTCTGTCAGTTTTATTCAAGAGAAATGATATTATGTATTTCAGCCTTTTCTGATTAACACTGTTTGGGTGAAAGGAGAAACTTTTTCTCTTTCGGTGTTGTTGAGCTCAATTTATATGCATTTTCTTTCCTTTATTCCCACCTTCATTTGTCTGCCTTGGAAATAAATGATACTGACAGTGTCAATATTTTAAAACCCTTCCAAACTGAATATGACGGTTTAAATCCAGATATCCTGCCAAATTATATGCACTTTTGGTCAATAATTTAAAAAAGAGCCATTAAAGAAGGAAGCCTAGGAGTTATTTCCATTGTTGGCTGGATACCGAAGTGGAACTGAAGTGGGACTGTAGGTTTTCTGTGCCGCCAAATGTACCATTAAATGTTTTTTCCCAAAGATAACTCAATTTTACTTTTGAGGTAAAGGAGGCAATAGATACAAACAACAACACTTTTGCTAGTACATGGATTGCAATCAATTGATAACTAATGTCAATGTGTTTAAAGTTAATCTCCAAACTAGGATTTAAGGAAAATTTAGGATACCTATTTAGTACAATTGTGCTGGAGAATACCCTACTGTCTGCCATGAGTGGAGAACTCAGTTTGCTCTGAAAAGAACTGAAGTCTCCAGTGAAGTCAATCTTATGCCTTTTTAGAGCTGTGCCGGCTGCCAGCAGTTCAGCAGTTCGATTCTCACTAGTTCAAAGTTGATTCAGCTTTTCATCCATCTGAGGCTGGTAAAATGAGGATTGTGGGGGGCAATTTGCTGACTCTGTAACCACTTAGAGTGGGCTGTAAAGCACTGTGAAGCAGAATATAAGCCTAAGTGCTATTTCTAATTTGTCCTCTAGGAGCAATGTTTCACATTAAATTGTCTCATAAGATATCAATTCAATTCAAATCTTTATTGTCGGTGCACAACATATGTCCATTGAGATTGGTTGAGCTCACCCAGTGCACCCTCCCCCCAACATAATACAACTCACAGTGAAGACAGAAAATCCCTAACCCAATAAATCATATTAACAATCACCCAGTCCTATTTCACCAGTGTGAACATGTTACATATTGCGCCGGCCCTGCAAGTCCATCATACTACATAGTTATGATTTCGCATTCAGGAGTCTGACAACTTATGGACAAAAAGTGTTTTTCAGCCTGTTTGTGTGTGTTGTGGCTCCGGCCCCCGAGCCTGTCTTATCAGAGGGAGAAGACTCTGAAAGGGAAGGAGATGAGTTGGCAAGGCCTCCCTCTCCAGGACCCTCCTTTCTGGCAAAGCCTCCGGTGTCCTCCGAAGGCCAAGAGATAGGCCAGGAGCCAGGCACTTCTGAGCAGCTGCAGCTGGACAGTGGTGGAGATGAGGCTTGGCTGGAACAGTACCTCCGCTGTTTCGTCAACCAGCAACAGGACAACTGGGCCGAGTACCCTCCCCTGGTGGAGTTCACCTTTAATAACTCCCAACACACCTCCACCCAGATGACCCTGTTCCATGCCAATGCGGGATACCACCCATGGCTTTTCCCGCTGTCCATCTCGGATTCCCCTGTTCCCGAGACCCAGGACTTCCTCTTGGAACTTCAAGCAGTGCAGCAGCTGGTGCAGCGGCAGCTGATCTGGGCAAAGGAGGACTACAAATGGGTTGCCGACCGCTCTCAATGGGCAACACACCGCTGGAAGTTGGAGACCGGGTGTGGCTTTCCACAAAACACCTCCCCACAGACCGGCCGGCAAAGAAACTCGACCACCGCTTTATTGGTCCCTTCCCCATCGAGGCGGTCATCAGCCCGGTGGCCTACCGGTTGATGCTGCTGCGCTCCATGTGGCTCCACCCTGTTTTCCATTGGTCCCTTCTGGTCCCTGAAACCCCAGTGTGCCACCTCTGGCATCTAGCAACACCTGTTCCCCCAACCACGGTTGCCGAGGATGGCTCCATGACATACAAGGTGGATAGCTCCTGTTGGCTGAAGGGGCGCTTTCAATATCTCATTGCTTGGAAGGGATATGGGCCAGAGGATTTCTCCTGGGAGGATGCTCCTCTTCCGTTCAGGCCCCTGACCTGGTATGGGCCTTTCACAAACAGTTCCCGTCCCGACCGCATCCTGACTGTCAGACGCAGGGGAAGGGTCCTATGGTGGGGGATAGTATTGTGGCTCCAGCCCCCAAGCCTGTCTTATCGGAGGGAGAAGACTCCAAAAGAGAAGTTGGCAAGGCCTCCTTCTCCAGGACCCTCCTCTCTGGCAATGCCTCCGGTGTCCTCTGAAGGTCAAGAGATAGGCCAGGAGCCAGGCACTTCTGAGCAGCTGCAGCTAGACAGTGACGGGGATGAGGCTTGGCTGGACCCCCGACAGTGGCCAGAGATAAGTGCGCGCAACAAAAGAGGAGGCGTGCCAGGGATTAAGCTGAGTCCTTGGACCACACCCCACAGGGTATAAAAGAGGGTGTGGTGGCCAGTCAAGCCTTGTGACGAACAAAGCTGAAAGCTACCACATCATTCTGCATTGCCGGACTCTTGCTATATGCTCTGCTGGAATTGATTCTTGGACTGGATTTGATTACTCTGTAACTATTGTGGACTTATTTTGATTTATAAAAGAGGAGTGAAAACCTCCCTTCATAAATAAAGACTTTTGGCAGGCAGCCACTAGGTTGCTGCTAATTTCGTTATTACAGGAAATTCTTGTCTGTTGGTGTGTTTTAACTCTTGGACGACTGCTGGTGTGCGTGTGTGGGACGGGGACAGAACAGTGTGGCTGGCTATGCTTCTATATCTCCTTCCCTATGGTAGGAGGATAAAGAAGTGGTAACCAGGGTGTGAGTCATCGCTGAAGTTTTTCCTCACTCTTCTAAGGCAGCGAGCCCTAGCGATCTCATCTAGTGGTATCAGGGGACAGCCCACAATGTTTTGTGCTGTGCTCACCACCCTCTGTAATGTTTTTCTATCCACGACTGTCAAACCGGCATGCCTTACCATGATGCAATAAGTGAGGACACTTTCTATTGTGGATTGGTAAAAGGAGGTCATCAGTTGTTGTTCCACCCTGTTTTTATGCAAGACCTTAAGGAATTGGAGTCTCTGTTGGGCCTTCCTGGCCACCTGGATTTTGTTATTTTTCCAGGTGAGGTCTTCACTGAGATGGACTCCCAGGAATTTAAAGGAGGAAACTCTCTCTACACAGCCGCCCTTGATGTAAAGTGGGGCAGGTTCCTCTCTTTTCCTCCAGAAGTCCAACACCATCTCCTTGGTCTTGCTGATGTTCAGGTGCAGGATGTTTTTTAAGCACCATGTGGATAGTTTTTGAACCTCCCCCTGTACGCTGTTTCATCTCCACTTGTAATAAGACCCATTATGGTGGTGTCATCTGTGAACTTAATGATCACAGCGGATGGGTCAGACGCAGTGGTGGGATTCAAGTAATTTAACAACCGGTTCTCTGCCCTAATGATTTCTTCCAACAACCACTTCACCAAACTGCTCAGAAAGTTAACAACCAGTTCTCCCAAAATGGTGCAAACTGGTTGAATCCCACTGATACACAATTGTGTGTACAATGAATACAGTGAAAGTCATATCAATTATGATTTTCCTAATATATGATCTTGGCTGATTAAAAAAAAAAGGAAATCAGCATTGAACTTGGATTGTAGGCTAGATTGGAAAAAGTTGGAGAGGGGGAAAAAAGAAAAAACAAACACTCTAGAAGGAAGCACTTCTATGTTGGTTCCTACATAGTTGTATGTTTACATAGGAAATGTATTCAACTCAAATGGCTGAAGCATATGACATGTAAAAATTTAGCCCCTGAAATCCAAAACAGCTTCACTTTCCAATTTTAATTATTTTTTCACTTAAGCCTTAAAAAAATAGTCCATCCCCCAAAACTTCATACTTTCTAATAAAACTTTGTTCTCCAATATCTTGCATATAAAGTATATTAAAAAAAACCTGAAGATGTAAAAAGTTTCTCCCAGATATTAAATACATTTTGATGCCTGAACATTTTCTTTGATGATACTGATCAAATTTTCTGTACCAAAATGCACTCTTCAGTTGATTGGAAATTCTAGCTTATTCCAAAATAACACATAAGTGAAACTAATGCAGTGTGTTATATGTGAAGCAGTGGCTGCTTCAAAGTAATTTTTAATTATACCTTTGCTTCTAAGAACTGAAATATTGCTTTTGATTATATCCTTGTTTTCTTCACTTCCCATAGAAATATCTCTTGTTGTTTTTCACACCCATTAGTTGTTATTGTGGGGAATATTTTATTCCCCACAATAACAACAAAGGTAATATTTTAGAACTGTACTAAGAGGTTAGTTAGCGAATTTATTCTGAGGTAAATACCTTTAAATAGAAAATAATCAGGATCAATATGGATCATTTGCCCTGTGGCCTCGCCCCCCATAATTAGACCATCAAAATTTTAAAAAATTCATTGGCACTATATCAGGTGCAAAGAATTAGGATCATACATTAAGTTGGAATTCAGAATATTTATTGCTCAAGTTTATAGACAAGAATAAAAACTCTTTTTTATGACCCTGTAATCCCTTAATTTGGAGTAGAATCAAGAATCTAATTAACTAAAGTTCAACATTAAATTGGCATCAGATAAGGGTGAACAGAATTCAGGAGGGTGGACTTAAATTATTTATAGAAATGTAACAAGTCTAGGCTAATGACTCATTTAACTCCAACTTCCTGCTCTGCCTGCTCTTCCCCTATATACATTTCCCATTTATTAAAAATGTGAAATAGATCTACCAGGCCTTTGATAAGCTTAATGCATCTAATTAGAATGCACCTTTCATTTCCCCTCCCCACCTAAATATTGTTTATCAATGCTTAAATTTAAACAAACAAAACCATCAAATTGCAAAAGGAAGAGGCATATATGTTATTGGAGCTGTGTTTTATCTAAAATAGGGCACTGCTAGTATTGATCACATTTATATGGACAACCTTCTAAAGAATCAGAATTGCAAAACCAAACTGAGAAGCTAAATTCCTCCAGTAAATTTGGTTCATGAATAGATAATAGGCAGATATCTGTCAATATGTTGTCAGGAGTTTTTGCTGATCCTCTGTATTGCTGGAAACTTAGCAAATCATTTACTCCCATTCTGAAAAAGGAAACATTAAACATACCTTTCCTTTTAAAATGATATGTTTTTCTGGACTCCAATCCCTCCCTTCTTCCCTCCTTTTGACTTTTCATTGACAAATGATAAATTGGCTAATAATTGCAAATATGTTTCGTAATTAAGCCCTGAGCTGCTATTTCAATTAGAACTTCAGATTGGATGGGAAATAAGTTACACATGACTGTGAGTTGGCTATGATTTGATTTCCTTTAGATTTGAATTACACTGAATTTTATTCCCTTCATAACTTAGCAGGTGCTCAATGCAATTTCAAGAAGGAATGAAGCAGATGGAATGAGATACCACTCATTAGTCATGATGGATTCTGTACTTGATTTTTGGTCATAGTTTCAGATAATAGCACAAATATTGGCTCTTGGCTCCTTCATGGATTATTGCCTTGTTGTGGCGAAGGGGCTTGCATATCTCAATGAAGCTATGAGCTATGCCATGCAGGGCCACCCAAGATGGATGGGTCATAGCAGAGAGCTCTGACAAAACATGATCCACTGGAGAAGGAAATGGCAACCCACTCCAGTATCTTTGCCATGAAAACCCCATGGACAGTACCAAAAGGAAAAAAGATATGACACTGGTATATGAGCCCCTCAGGTCAGAAGGTGTACTAACAGAGGGCTAGTACTAGTAGCACCAGAAAGAATGAAGCGACTGGGTCAAAGCCGAAAGGATGCTCAGCTGTGGATGCATCTGGTGGTGAAAGGAAAGTCCAATGCTGTAAAGATCTATTCTCCATAGGAACCTGGAATGTAAGATCCATGAATCAAGGCAAGCTGGACATGGTCAAACAAAAGATGACAAGACTGAACATTGACATCTTAGGAATCAGTGAACTAAAATGGACACAAATGGGTGAATTTAATTCAAATGAACATCAGGTATACTACTGTGGGCAAGAATCCCTCAGAAGAAATGGAATAGCTTTCCTAGGCAATAAAAGAGTAGGAAAAGCAATACTGGGATACAATCCCCAAAATGACAGAATGATCTCAGTTCGAATCCAAGGCAAAGCATTCAATATCACAGTAGTCCAAGTCTATGCCCCAACCTCTGGTGCTGAAGAGGATAAAATTGACCTGTTCTATGAAGCCCTACAGCACCTTATAGAATTAACACCAAAAAATGATGACCTTATCATCATGGGGGATTGGAATGCTAAAGTAGGAAGTCAAAAGATAACTGGAATAACAGGCAAGTTTGGCCTTGGAGTACAAATGAAGCAGGACACAGGCTGATAGAATTTTGTCAAGAGAATACGATGGTCATAGCAAACATTCTTTTCCAACAACACAAGAGGCGACTCTACACATGAACATCACCAGACGGTCAACACAGAAATCAGATTGACTATGTGCTCTGCAGCCAAAGATGGAGGAGCTCTATACAGTCAGTAAAAACAAGACCAGGAGCTGACTGTGGCTCAGATCATGAGCTTCTTGTTGCAAAATTTAGACTTACCATATATACTCGAATATAACCCGAGTTTTTCAGCATGTTTTTCAGGCTGAAAAAGCCCCCCTCGGCTTATATTCAAGTCATGAAAAAAAAAGCCTTTTTAAAAGAAAACAAATGAGTAGACCTGTGTCTGCAAAAATAGAAAACACAGCCCCTTTGAGCTTCAGTATAGTTTAATTACCATAAGTTGATTTAAACAGCCTCCCGACTCTCAGCTGATTTGCTCTCAGCTGTTTTGGGCAGGGGTCTTTTTCTAGCTGCAAAGAGTGCTGCTGGAGCACATTTTTTTTTCTCCTTGTGCAATTCAAGCTGAAATCGAAACCGAAACTAAAGCAGGTTGCTGGCTTTGCTGTTTGCTTGCAACGTTGGAAAGGCAAATTTCTTTTCTTTTTCCTCATCAAAAAAGGTAGGTGCAAACAATGGGAAATTTATGGCAAATGGCAAAAGAGAGTTCAAGATTTTAAAACACAAAAGAAAAAAAGCTCTATTTAACTAGGGAATTGTAATAATTGAGATACTATTAATTGTATACTGTGTTAAAAACAGAAATGGTTAAGTTGTGGTTTGGAAGAATATATGGGGGAAATTATTTGGTTTATTATTATTGGTAAATATAAATACCGGTAATTGATTTGTAAGAAATTGGATTGCATGGAAATAATTGGAATATTCATGTTCATATTGATTAATATACAAAAAAGATAGTTATATAACTAATTGATTTATATTAAAATGTTGAATTTGTATTAAACAACTGTAATATTACATAATTAACCAATGTGAGGATGGATATAAAAATAGATGACAATGGGAAGGGGTATAATATAGAATAGAAGTGAAAAATTGAATTTGATTAAGATTAGAGATGAGGATGAAGGGTAATATTGGTTTTTTTTTAAAAAAATAGATGAGGAATAAATACGGCAAAAAGGAAATGTAGAAATTGTAAATTTAATTGAAATGACTATATACTGTTTAAATTTGTGAACTGGCCAAATACTCTGTTCAAAGAAAATACATTGTATGTTTGTATGTGTGTTTCTAATTATTGCTATTTATTCATATTTGTTCTCTTTTATTCTTTAAACTTTAACAATTCATTCTTTATTTTGATATCTTTATATTTGTTTGGGGTTGGTTTTCTTCCCTTTCATCTTTTTTATTGTACAGCAATCTTTCTCCTCAAACCTACCACCTCTCTCTTTGAGAAAGGGGGGAGAAAGAGAATGAGAGAGAGAGTGGGGGAAAGAGAGAGAGAAAGAGGGGGAGAGAGAAAGAATGAGAAAGAGAGGGGGAGAGAGAAATGGTGATAAGATAGGGCAAAAACGTAAAATGTGAGGACAGTCGTAAGTTCGAGGACTGGTCACAAGTGCGAGGACCAGTCAAAAATTACTTTTTCAGCCCTCTGAGTAGTCCGTATGCACAAAAGGACTACCCAGAGGGCTGAAAAAAGTGATTTCTGACAGGTCCTCGCACTTTTGACCAGTCTTTTTTTATTTTGAAATTTACCAGTAGCCGCTGCATTTCCCACCCCCAGCTTATACTCGAGTCAATAAGTTTTCCCAGTTTTTTGTGGTAAAATTGGGGGCCTCGGCTTATATTCGGGTCGGCTTATACTCGAGTATATATGGTAAATTGAAGGAATTAGGGAAAAGCACTAGGCCACAAAAGTATGAACTAAATCATATCCCTGATAGAGATACCACCAGTAGAGGTGACAAATAGATTTAAGGAATTAGATCTGATAGATAGAGTGCCTAAAGAACTATGGACGGATGTTAGCAACATTGTACAAGAGGTAGCAACTAAAACCATCCCAAAGAAAAAGAAATACAAGAAAGCAAAATGGCTGTCTGAGGAAGCTTTGCAAATAGCTGAGGAAAGAAGGTAAGTGAAAGGCAAGGGAGGAAGAGAAAGATACACCCAATTGAATGCAGAATTCCAGAGAATAGCTAGAAGAGATAAGAATGCATTCTTAAATGAACAGTGCAAAGAAATAGAAGAAAACAATAGAATAGGAAGGACCAGAGTTTTCTTCAAGAAAATTGGAGATATGAAGGGAACGTTTCATGCAAAGATGGGCATGATAAAGGACTAAAATAGCAGAGGCAGAAGAGATTAAGAAGAGGTGACAAAATTTCAGAAAAGAACTATACAAGAATGAGTTTAACATCCCTGATAACCATGATGTAGTGGTCACTGACCTCGAGCCAGACATCCTAGAATGTGAAGTCAAACGGGCCTTAGGAAATCTGAGCAGCAACAAAGCTAGTGGAGGTGACAGTATTCCAGCCAAGCTATTCAAAATCTTAAAAGATGATGCAGTAAAAGTGCTACACTCAGTTTGCCAGCAAATTTGGAAAACTCAACAGTGGCCACGGGATTGGAAAAGATCAGTTTACATTCCAATTCCAAAGAAAGGCAATGCCAAAGAATGTTCAAACTATTGCACCATTGCACTCATTTCACATGCTAGCAAGGTTATGCTTAAAATCCTACAAACTAGGTTCCAGCAGTATGTGGGTCGAGAACTACCAGAAGTACAGGCAGGATTTCAAAGAGGCAGAGGAACTAGAGATCAAATTGCCAACATATGCTGGATCATGGAGAGAGCTAGGGAGTTCCAGAAAAACATCTACATCTGCTTCATTGACTATGCTAAAGCCTTTGATTGTGTGGATCACAACGAATTGTGGCAAGTTCTTAAAGAGATGGGAGTATCAGACCATCTTATTTGTCTCTTGAGAAACCTATATGTGGGTCAAGAAGCAACAGTGAGAACTGGACTTGGAACTACTGATTGATTCAAAATTGGGAAAGGAGTCCAGCAAGGCTATATACTGTCGCCCTGCCTATTTAACTTATATGCAGAGCACATCATGAGAAAGGCGGGGTTAGATGAATCAAAAGTTAGAATTAAGATTGCCAGGGGAAATATCAACAACTTCAGATATGCAGATGATACCACTTTAATGGCAGAAAGTGAAGAACTAAAGAGCCTCTTAATGTGGGTGAAGAAGGAGAGTGCAAAAGATGGCTTGAAACTCAACATTAAGAAAACTAAGATCATGGCATATGGCCCACTCAATTCCTGGCAAATAGATGGGGAAGAAATGGAGGTAGTTACAGATTTTATTTTCCTGGGCTTCAAGATCACCACAGATGGGGACTGGAGCCAATAAATTAAAAGACACTTGCTCCTGGGGAGGAAAGCTATGGCAAATCTAGACAGCATACTAAAAAGCAGAGACATCACCCTGCCAACAAAAGTGCATATAGTCAAAGCTATGGTTTTCCCAGTTGCAATGTATGGCTGTGAAAGTTGGACCATAAGAAAGTCTGAGTGCCAAAGAATTGAGGCCTTTGAACTATGGTGCTGGAGAAGATTCCTGCGAGTCCCTTGGACTGCAAGGCTATCAAACAGGTCAGTCCTAGAGGAGATCAATCCTGACTGCTCTTTAGAAGGCCAGGTCCTGAAGATGAAACTCAAATACTTTGGCCACCTAATGAGAAGGAAGGACACACTGGAGAAAAGCCTGATGCTGGGAAAGATTGAGGGCAAAAGAAAAGTGATGACAGAGAATGGGGTGGCTTGATGGAGTCACTGAAGTAGTCGGCGTGAGCTTAAATGGACTCCAGAGGATGGTAGAGGACAGGAAAGTCTGGAGGAACATTGTCCATGGGTTGCAATGGGTCGGACACAACTTTGCAACTAACAACAATCACAAAAGTTCTTGGAAAAGGGAGATATTTGTTCTTCTAACCTGTGTTTGAAGATTTCCATACCTATACCTCATTTATTTTCCCAGCCTACTGCCTCCAGCTCCCTATATTTATACTCAGCATTAGAATTTTAGAAATTACTTTTTTCATCATACCTGGAAGGAACTCCAATATATTCAGTTATATTAAACTTGTTAGCAGATTTGGCACAGTTTGGATTCATACTTCCTCATGAAGCACCATTATTTTTCCCACCAAAGTGGTTTTTTTAATCTACTTGCATGTAACATGCTTTTGAACTGCTAGATTAGCAGAAGATGAGGCAAGTGATGGGAGTTTACTCCACCACCTGGTGCTAGGACTCAAATCATTGAAATACAGACCTTCTTCAGCATCTTTAAGCCACAGAGCCACCACTCCTTTTTGAGAATAAAATCTATTTTGGTCCATTGCAAAGCATTTTATTGTGTGATTTCTCCAGGTCTTGTTTTTATACAAAGAGGGAGGAGCAAAAGAACCTACAATTTCCTCCCTAACACTCATCATAGTGTTATGAATCTCTGTAATTTCCACTTCATTCAAGTTTTACAATTTTACGCAGTTTATGAGAAAAGCACAGGGAGAGACTCTCATTCTCTCCATTCAAGACTTGGAGTCATTCTGTGTAATTGAATGATAGTGTTTGTTGATCAGTGGGTGGGAGAGCTTGCAATCCCCCCCAACAAACTTCCCAACAAACTAGCTTGGGAAAATACCAGTTCATCATTCCTGCATCTATTTTGCACAAGAAGTCCTTCTCTTTGCCACCTAACAAGAAGACTGATCAGAAAGCAGAGTTTATATTTTCTAAGACTTATTCAGCTCTTATTAGCCTTGTCCTGGAGACAGCCTGTCTCTCATATTCAGCTTTAATTTCAGTTGTCATCCTCATCATCATCCTCATCATCCTCATCATCCTCATCATCCTCATCATCCTCATCATCCTCATCATAGCCATTGTCTACGCACTGCAGAATGAAGGCCTCTTCCACATGTTTCCAACCTATATGGTCCTGAGCTTTCTTTTGCCAATTGGTTCTGCAATACTTGCTGATGTCGTCAATCCATCTTGTTTTAGGTCTCTTTTGTGGACACTTTTTATCAAGTGGGATCCATTATACAACTTCCTTGGTCCACCTTCCATCAGTTCTGCTTGCTATGTGACCAGCCCATTTACATTTCAATTATTTTACACTCTTGATGATATCATATATATTGATTGTAGTATGTTTATGTAAGCAGTGTCTATGCCTCGGTTGAGCAATGCATTAATTATTGCTTGCTGGAATACTGAGTCAAATGTCTCTTTGTAGTCAATAAAAGCCATGCACAGAGGCATGGTATACTTTGATTTATACTGACATGGTTTTTGTTTCAATCTTACTTATAGAGAGGGAGACCCTAACCAATATCTTTTCTATTTCTAAGAAAGAATATTTTGAATACACATAGAGAATTTTGAAGGTAACTAAACAAGGGGGTTTATCTTTGTTTATACATTTTGGTATAATCAGGGTGGGTGTTGATACCTGCTTTCCTCCTGTCTTCAAGGATCCTTTTTGAAGGCCATTAGTAGCCCTGTTTTCCTCAATAGCAGTAGATGGCAGGTAAGTTTTAGCCCAAGGTATGTTAAAACACATCTACATATCCTTTAGTCCAATGCTGTTGGCTTTGTAGGACAGATCAGATAGGAAATGCAAACAGATGAATTAATTCCACTTTATGGTAAAGCTATGTTGACAGAATCTTGCAAGTCTCAAAGTCCATTTCTCGTCTTGCCTCTTTTACAACCTAAGGAACTAGAATAGAATATAATTCTTTATTTGCCAAGTGTGATTGGACACACAAGAAATTTGTCTTTGGTCCATATGCTCTCAGTGTACATAAAAAGACACGATACACTTGTCAAGAATCACAAGACACAATACCCAGTGACAGTCATTCGGTACAAAAGCAATCAAATCATACTAGGAAACAATATCAATATAAATCGCAAAGATATAAGCAACAAGTTACAGTCATACAGTCACATCCCTTCTGAATTTCTTGCGCTGCCAACTATCCAGCTGCAGACCATGCTGGATACATAAGAACCACAGTGGTGCAGTGGTTAGAGTACATTACTGCAGGCTACTTCTGCTGATCACCAGCTGCCAGCAGTTTGGCAGACTGAATCTCACCAGGCTCAAGGTTGACTCAGCCTTCCATCCTTCTGAGGTTAGTGAAATGAGGACCCAGATTGTTGGGGGCAATATGCTGACTCTGTAAACCGCTTAGAGAGGGCTGTAAAGTACTGTGAAGTGGTACAGTATATAAGTCTAAATGCTATTGCTATTCCCTTGGCAGTGTCCCTTTGCCTAGTCTCCCAGGGTTATTCCTGAATACCATTAGAAATACCCTCTAGAAATCAGCATCATTTCCATCTTATTTAATGCCACCTTCCATGTGAACAACCAAAATTTGGGTACTCAAAATGAAAGAACTCTAAAAAAAAGTCAATATAAAATCATGACACGTCTTGGGATCTATTGTAAGGAAAGACAGGAAACAAGATAGCCTTTACTCTTTGTTCTTTCATTACCAGGTATTTCCTATTCTGGATTCCATGCTCCTGAAAAATAAATAACTATTCTGGGCTATGTAATTTCCTCAGTGGTTAGGGAATAATGTTATGCAGCCATTCAGAAGACCAAATAAGCCTGCAAGACATTTGTGGTAAAACACTCAAGTGGCCCCACATAGTGTGGATTACACAACTCAGACATAGACTCAAAATGTGCTATTATGCTTCCAAAGGAGTATTTTCTCTATTATTAGAAAAATCAATTACACCTTCCAGTTTGCACAGGGAATATTGGAGGTGACAGAATATCTTGTACTCCCGTTCGCTCATAAACTTCCTTTCTCTGCCCTAGGATCACTACAGAGATGCTAATAAAATTTCTGTCAGATGATTCACACACATTTCAGCATTCTCCTGAAATCCAGCTTGGTGAATGAAAAACAAATTTAAATCATGATAAAAGCCTGGGCAGACATGATCCATAATGTTAACTGCTTGTCATCCAAAAAGATGTATTCAGGATCTCTTGGGAATGGCAGTTCTCATTTCTCCTTCTCACAAACCTATAACACTTACTGTCTGTGAGCATGATGGAGTGTCTCATCAGATGCTGGGTGTGTGCATCTGTGTATTTTATAGTTCATGTCTCCTAAGTTCATTCCAGAGTTTCTAATTTTTTTCTCCACAATATTGCAAGAATTCTCTAGGTTGTTTCTTTCTCAGTCTTTTTTTTTTTTAATTTGATTTATATGCCGCCCTTCTCCGGAGACTCAGGGCGGCTTACAATGCGCTAATTTATTACTAACAAAAGTAATAAAACACTCAAGTTTAGTTTTCTCTTGATTATATACCCACTTCCAATCAACTGTGTGTTGTTCCCTCGTCCCATTATATCCTACAACTGATGCTGTTTATAGCCTTTTTTTTCTTCTCCTCTAAAATGATATGATAGAGCCTTGAGCTAAAAGGCTTATGAAAACCCAATTGAAAAAAGAAATCCATTCTCAGAACCAGATAATCTGTTTAAAAAAGTCTCTAAAAATGTGTGCAAAAGTGTTGCCTAATTTCTAAATAATCCCAGCTGTCAGTGTTAGATATTGACAGCCTAGGTTTTCTCTCTGGTCTGCTGTTTGAGCAGGAAGAATACTTAAACATGATTGATTCGTTTCCCTAACAGCCCACTATAAAAGGGCTGGCTGTCAGAGAGGCTAGCTGCTGGATTGTACCTAGTTGCTGAATAAAGAGCTGTTGTCTGAAGCCTGTCTCCAGTCTCTTCAATCTACCTACTTAACACTGGCGATGAAGGTGGGATGCTGAAGGAGCAGTGAGACCGAAAAGAACTGACAATGAGACCATCCAGCCCGGCGGCAAAAGCAAACAGCAGCCATCTTGCGTGCCAAATTCAAACACACAGAATTGTGGCAAGCATGTCTGCGTTCCACCGCCTACACTGTTCAATCCAGCGAAGGAGACATGGGGCTTTAAATAACAAGGTTTGAGTGCTTCATGGAAGTGAACGACCTTCTCGGGTTATTGGCCAACCGGAAAAGAACGCTGTTCCTGAGCCATTGTGGGCACTATGTATTTGACACCACTGAATCCTTGTCCGAACCAACTTTGGTACAATCTGTACCATGGCAAGTGCTGCAAAATGCACTAAAGACCCACTACGTTCCTGCACTGTCTAAAACAGTGAGGCGCTATGAATTCAGGCACAGAATGCAGCAGGACGGTGAATCCATCAACCAATATGTCGCTGCACTCCAAAAAGCCACTGCCCACTGTGAATTTAGAGACTTGGACAATATTTTAATAGATCAGATCATTTGTGGCATAAAAGTCCTCCAGCTGCAATGGGGACTTTTGGCCAAAACCAATTTGACCATGCAGGCCATTTTGGACAAGGCAAGGGCAACCGAATCATCAAACAGAGTGGCCATATTGGTTCAGAAACTTGTTACTGCCCTGGCAGTGACAAAACACGACTGCCACAATACATAAAGGCCACCATCAGGATGAGGAATCTGAAAGCAGTGAAGACGAGGTCTATCGCACAGAAAGAAAGAGACCCACAGAGCAGGAGAATAAAAGGCAACCATATGCCAACTGCGGGGGTCAGCACCCTAGAGCATCCTTCCATTACAGGGATGCCATCACTGATGTGATAAAAAAGGGCATTTGGCAAGAGTTTGCTGAGCAAACCTGCCCACCAATCATTGAGCTGCCTCAGACGCTCCTAAATCAGAGGCTCCAAGATTACCTAAGCAGGAAACATGGAAGCCAAGGCACAAAAATGGCAACGCGAGAGTGCCAGGAAAAAACTACCAAATAAGAATAGAGCAGACAAGCACACCCTGCAGGAAGAAATTACATGTCACTGTGCAAATTGAAAGGTCACCCTATGACATGGAAATTGACACTGGGTCATCGGTAATGATCATTTCCTGGCAGGCATTGAAGGCTGCAGTTCCAAGGATCCAGAAAAAACAGCTAGATCACCAACACTTGTGGCTCAGTGATTACCAGGGGAATCGGATCCCTGTAATCGGCTGCAGAACCTTTAATGTTCAGTTCAACAAATTCCAGGGAGATCTGTTCGTAACAGTTGGCGGTGAAGACCTCCCAAACCTGCTCAGTTTGGACTGTTCAAGTCCCTTGGACTAGGAGTGACCGGCATCAATGCCATTCTTGGGCCGATGACCTGATTCGGGAGTTCCAAGACATGTTTAACCCAGAACTCAGCAAATATGTGGGTACTCCCATTTCATTTAGTTTAGACCCAGTGGTGAAATGTAAAATTTGTTACTACTGATTCTGTGGGCGTGGCTTGGTGGGTGGGTAATGTGACTGGGTGGGCATGGCCAACTTCTTCTTCTTTTTATTTTTAAAAGCATTTGTAAAAATGCTTTTAAAAGGCTCTGACAATCCCAGCTGAGTTGCCTGATCGTCAGAGGCTTTTATTTTCTTTTAAAAGCATTTTTTTGCTTTAAAAAAAAGCCTCTGATGATCAGGTAACTCAGCTGGGATTGTCAGAGCCTTTTAAAAGCAATTTTTCTACAACCTCTTCGGCTGAAGAAGTTGTAAAAAAATGCTTTTAAATGGCTCTGACAATCAGGCAATTCAGCTGGGATCATCAGAGCCTTTTAAAAGCAGTTTGTCTACAACCTCTTTGGCCGAAGAGGCTTAAAAGGCTCTGATGATCCCAGCTGAGCCACGTGATCATTAGAGGCTTTTTTTTTTAACTTTTAAAAGCATTTTTTTTGGCTGAAGAAAAAATTCTTTTAAAAGTAAAAAAAAAAAGCCTCTGATGATCACGTGGCTCAGCTGGGCATGGGGGGTGGGCAGGGATTTTTGCTACCAATTCTCTGAACCACCTGCCACCATTGCTACTGGATTAGGCAATCCAATCTGAACTAGGAGCATTTCACCCCTGTTTAGACCCCAGGATAGAGCCAATCTGATTAAAGCCCTGGAGGGTTCCTTTTGCCCTCAAACCCAGGATAGACAAGGAGTTAGATAAACTTATCCGGGAGGGCATACTTGAGCCAGTTAACCACACCAAGTGGGAGACCCCAATTGTTACCCCAGTCAAAAGTGATGATCTGTGAGCATCTGTGCTGATTATAAGTATACTTTGGACAAGGCACTTCAGCAGAGCTTGTATCCGATACCCATAGTCCAACACCTTTTGCATTCCCTTTGGTCGGGAAGAGTTTTCTCCAAATTAGACCTCGCACAGATGTACCAGCAGCTGCCTGTAGATGGTGCTACTGAGGAGGCTCAAACCATTGTAATGCACAGGGGGGCGTTCAAATGTCACCATTTACAATTTGGCGTTAGTGTTGCCCTGGGTCTTTTCCAGAGTGTAATGGAAAGGCTATTGCAGAAAATTCCCAGGGTAGTGCCATACTTCGATGACATTTTAATTACTGCCGGTGGTGAACAGCAACTTTGATCCCACCTGAGGGAGAATGCTATCAAAATTTAGGGCTGCAGGGTTCTGAGTAAAGGGCAGCAAATGCCAGATCAGAGTCCCCGAAGTAGAGTTCCTGGGTTACAGAATAAATGGGAAAGGCGTACATCCTACCCAAAGCAAAGTCAGGGCAATTCAGGAAGCCCCCACTCCATGGAACCAGACTGAATTGCAAGCCATCTTGGGCTTGCTCAATTTCTGTAGCGTCTTCCTAAAAAATAAGGCCACTGTTGCTGAACCGCTCCACAAGCTGCTGGCCAAGAAGAGCCTTTGGGTCTGGGGGAATAAAGAAGCAGCCGCTTTTGCAGCAGTGAAATGCCTCCTTTCTGCTGACAGTTTTTTAGTTCAGTACAATGACACCCTGTGATTGGTACTGGTTTGTGAGGCCTCTCCTTTTGGTATGGAGGCTGTGCTTAGCCACTGACTCTCTAATTGGACCAAGGCCCCAGTCGCCTACTTTTCCAGGACGCTATCCAGCATGGAGAGAAACTATAGCCAGCTGGACAAGGAAGTGCTGGCTGCAGTGGTGGGGTCAAGTGATTCCACAAATACTTTTTTGGGAGGGATTTTGAATTGGTTATGGACCACAAACCTTTTTTTTTTTTTAGAAAAATTTATGAACTTTATTAACAAGTAAAAAGCACAAACAAAACACATATAAACAAAACAACATACATTAAAACAATTATATATATTCAATTGTTTGAAGCATCTGTTTCGTAGTGTTATATCCAGTTACATAGTTATACATATTCCCATAAATCTTAATTCACTAGTTCTCTTATTTATTAACCCTCTCTATATTCTGCTCTCTAAGGCTATTATTCCCAAACTCTTACTACACTTCTCTCAGGATTTTGCTAACTGTGTGGGGGTGGAACAAGCACCGCTATATTTAATTCTATCTGAGTTGCCTGATTTTTCCATAGCGACCTTATGCCAGTAGTACCATTTGTTCCAGATTTTATAAAATTCAGTATCTTCTTTTTCCTTTAGTTCTTTTGTTAACCTGTCCATCTCTGCGCATTGTGTTATCTTATCTATAATGTCTTCTTCTGAAGGGATTTTCTCTGATTTCCAGTTACTAGCATATGTAATTCTAGCCACTGTTAATATGTGTATTAGCAGATATTTTATTTCGTTAGGGTAAGTTTTAGTAAAAATTCCCAATAGGAAGGTTTCAGGTTTCTTATATACTGTATTCGTAATTTGGAAATTTGTTCTAGCCAATTTTTAATAATAGACCAGAATTTTTTTGCCGCTGGGCAAGTCCACCATAGGTGATAGAAAGTACCTTGAGATTTCTTACATTTCCAACAAGTCGAGCTATTTTTTGGATTCATTTTAGCCAGCCTTGTTGGTGACAAGTGCCACCTATAAAACATCTTTAGCTGGTTTTCCTTTTATGCCACCACCAACATTGTTCTTATATTCATCTGCCATAATTCTTCCCATTTGTCCAGTTCTATTGAGTAATTGAAATTCTGCATCCATTTAATCATTGTGTGTTTGACTGTTTCCTCCTCCATCTTGTACCTTAATAGAAATTTGTAAATTTTACTGATTAATTTCTCCCCAGAATCTAATATAATAATATCTAATTCCTGATTCGCCTTGCTTATTTGATATTTTTTTATATATTCTTGTATTTCGATTGTATCTGTGAGAAAGTCCACCAATTAATCTCCTTGTTTAAATTTGCTTCCAGTTGCTGTTTGGGTTTTAACTTTCCTTGATGATCAATTAGTTCTTTATATCTTATTATATTACTAGTTTCTGACAAATTCGGGTGTCTTAAGGCTTCTATAGGTGAGAACCATAGCGGAACTGTTGAATATTGTTGTTTTTTTGGTTTTTAACCATATTTGTAGTAAGGCCTGTCTAAGTGTATATCTTTTAAAGTATGTGTGGGACTTATATTTCTCTTCCCATAAGAAGGAATGCCAATCCGCCTGCAAATCATGGCCTTCGATGGCTAATATTCTATTATTACTCAGCTCAATCCATTCTTTAATCCATACTAAGATGGCTGCCTGGTGGTATAGTTCCCATTCCGGGAGCGCTAGTCCTCCTCTTTTTTTAGAGTCTTGCAGTAATTTTAGTTTTATCCTTGGTCACTTTCCTTGCCAAAAAAATTTGGAGATGTTCTTATTTAAGCCCTCAAAAAAAGTTTTCCTAAGGTTTATTGGAGCCACCTGGAATAAATACAGCAACCTTGGTAGAATATTCATTTTAATAATGGAAATTCTACCCATAAATGAAGTTTGCAGGTCTTTCCAATTATCCAATTCTTTTTTTATCTGTGTTACTAATTTATCATAATTATTTTCCTTTATGGAAGATGTTCTTGGAGACAGCCAAACACCTAAGTACTTAATTTTATTAGAGACTTGTATTTGTATGTTTTTTTCCAATTCCATCACCTGAGTTTTTGTTAGATTTTTGACCAATAATTTAGATTTATTTCTATTTATCCTTAGCCCGGCCACCTCCCCATAATCTTCTATTTTTTAAAGTGTTTTTGGTATTGTTTCTAGGGGTTCTTCTGCTATCAGAACTAAGTCATCGGCAAAAGCCTGGGTCTTATATTCTTCTTGTCTGACTTTTAATCCTTTAATCTTTTGATTTTCCCTTATTTTTTTTAGTAAAATCTCCAAGGATAAAATATACAATAAGGGGGAGAGTGGGCAGCCTTGTCTAACCCCTTTAGTTATGTGGAATAGTTCGATCATATCATCATTAATTAGCACCTTCGCTGTTTGTTTTGTGTATAGTTTACCTATGATGTTTTCCAAATTTGGTCCCAATTGCATATTTTTAACTGTTGTTTTAGAAATGTCCAATTTAAATTGTCAAAAGCTTTTTGTGCATCAAGGAAAACCAGCGCAGATTGTCTCTCCGAGTGGACTTCATAATACTCAAGCGTATTTAATATCACTCTCAGGTTATCTCTGATTTGGCAGCCCGGTAAAAATCCATTCTGGTCATTATGTATATAACTATTCAGAGTTTTTTTTTAAGTCTTTCTGCTATAATTATAGCGAACACTTTGTAGTCAGTGTTTAGTAGGGATATCGGCCTGTAGTTCTGAACTAATTGGGGATCAGTATCTTTCTTGTGGATGATTGTAATTATTGCCTTGGTACAATTCTGCGGTATTTTTGCCTTTTCTAAGGCCTCGTTGTACACCTCCAGCACTTTCTCTCCTAATGTTCCCTGCACTACCTTATACAGTTCTCCCGGGATTCCATCCGGACCCAGGGTTTTATTATTTTTAAGTTTTTTCAGTGCAGTGTCCAGCTCCAACATTGTTATCGGTTTGTTCAGTACTTCTCTCTGTTCAACTGGGATAGTGGGCATATTCGAGCCTTGTATATACTGTTTTATCTTTTCAACATCCTCCTCCCCTTGTTTATATAGGTCTGAGTAAAATGTCTGGACAATTTCTTTCTTCTCTTTCCTACTATAGCAAATTTTCCCTTTTAAATCTTTGAGTTGAAATATCGTTCTTTTATCCCTATTCTTTTTCAGTTTATAGGACAGCCATCTTCCTGTTTTGTTCGTAAATTCAAAATAGTTTTGCTTGGCCATTTTTATTTTTTGTGCTAGTTCTTTTTGATTTATCAAGTTTAAGTTGTGTTTTATTTCCTTCCATTTTTCTTTTATTATTTTATTTTGGGGTTGTTGTTGAAGTTCAAATTCCGTGTTTTTAAAATCTTCCTGGAGCTTATTTAATTGTTGTTTTCTTTCTTTATTCTTTCTCCCTGTGTAGGCTATAGTCAGGCCTCTTATAAACACCTTTGTCGTGTCCCAGGTATTCTGGACAGAAGTTTCCTCTTTCTTATTTATTTTAAGGAACCAATCAAGTTCTTTTTCTAGCAACTCTTTAAAGTCTGATTGTTTGCAAATTCTTTGGTTCATTGTTCAGCGTTTAAATCTTTTGATTCCTTTCCAGTTTATCAATATACGATTATGATCGGCCCACTGGTTGGCTTCTATTTCTATCTTTTCCACCCCATTTCTAATGTTTGTGGTCATCCACTCCATATCGATCCGTGACCAGGATTGGTGGGGGTGCGAATAAAAAGTAAATTGATTTTGGTCTTCGTGGGTATCCCTCCAGGCATCTCTCATATTTAATTCCTTAGTCATTTCAAAGAATTGTTTTGGAAGAGTCTCTTTCTTTTTCTTGTTCTTTTTCCCGGTTTTATAATCTTTTTTCGCATCTACAATCGCGTTATAGTCGCCAATTAAACAAATAACTTCATATTCCAACTCAACTATTTTGTTATGTATTTTTTTAAAGAAATCCTGTTGGTTCTGGTTCGGTGCATATATTACCACTAACAATATTTTCCTACTTTCCAACATTAATTCAATCATAACTATTCTGCCATCGTTGTCTGCATATTTTAATTTTGAGAGGCTCCAATCTTTAATATATACCGCCACTCCCTTGTTTTTTTTTTTGGAGGTCAATGATGTATACAATTTCCCTGATTTGGGGTTTTCTAAGATCTTATAATATCTTCTTTTTATATGTACTTCCTGGAGGCACGTCACATCCGCTCCTATTTTATGCAGTTTAGTAAGAGTTTGAGATCTTTTTTTTTTTTGGCTCATTCAGGCCATTTATATTAACCGAAAAAAGTTTTAGGGCCTCTTCCATTGTTTAACGTTGCTGTTTTTTGGTGTTCCTTGTCTCCATTCGGTTTTTCATCCTTGCACCTTCTCTCTTGTCTCTTTCTTTATCCTGTCTAGTTTTTGTTTCTTTCTCCTGAAATGTCACTGAGGCGGTATCTTCTTGGCTTCTACTTTCTAACTCCTCCTTACTATCTTGTTCATCTTCCTGGTTGAAATGTGTATCATGGAACTCCCTTGCTTTCTCTAAAGTGTCCAGTTTGTATTTTTTTCTTCCCAGGTGACCAGTATCCCTTCTGGAATTAGCCATCTAAAGGCTATTTTATGTCTGTTCAGCTGGTTAGTTAGAAAGTGAAATTGTTATCTCCGACTTCTGATTCTTCGGGGTATCTGTTTTAGTATAATAATTTCCTTGCCTTTGTATGTCAGCATACCTCCCCTAGATTTCATATACACCTCGTCTCTGATTGATCTTTTAGCAAATTTCACATGCACCTCTCTTGCCAGCCGGTGTTTTCTTATGTAGTTTGTCTGGATGCGGTATGTTTCTTCTAGTTGTTCCTGTACAGTTTGGTTATCTTTCTCCGTGATTTCCGCTATAATTTCTGTCATTTTTGCTTCGAGATCTTCGTCTTTTCCTTCTGAGATATTTTGGAATTGAAGAAAATATGAGGCTTTTTCCATCTCCAAGACCGCTAGGGAGTCAGACAGTTCTTTATTTATTTGGATTGTTTTCTGTTCCGTTTTCTCAACTTTCATTTCTACTGAGTCTATTTTAATTTCTGCCTTCTTAATTCTCTGTTCATTTTCGGTTAATGATTGCTGAATGTCCCCAATTTTATCATTCATATTTTTAATGTCTCCCTGAACCTCTCCAATTTCATTTCTAATCTCTCTGTGTAATAACCTCACTTCCTCTTGGTTCTCTGCCATTTTTTCTTGTGTTCTTAGTAACGTTTCTTGTATTGTTGCAAACATATTTTGCATTGCGGTTAATGTCATTTCCGTTTTTCTTTCTCCTTTTCTTTTACTACCATGCTATCTATTGTTTTCTGTTGCAAGGGTGAAGGTGCCGCTGCTATCATGCCAACTGCTGGTTTTTTCACTGTTTTCGTAATGGTAGAGGCTGTTGACATTTTTAAGGCTCTGGAGAAGCTTTCCCAGGCTAACATATAATTTTTGTATTTTGTTATACTTTCCTCTGTTTCTTATCTTTCTTCAGCTAGATTTGTTACTATTATTATCAACTTTCATTAATCAATGAAACCTTAATCTCCCAATTCATTTACTAAATCGCTAACTTTACTATAATAAAATTTAACTATTTCCCAGGTATACAGATAATCAGTTCAGAAGATAAAGTCAATCAATTATTAATTAATTATCAACTATTTTCCAACTATT